>SKCR01033002.1:0-42722 GCA_019454045.1 Zanthoxylum bungeanum | reverse complement strand
TCAGCCTCAAGCACAGTAACCTATTAAATATAACAAAGGCCAATTATTTAACTGAACCAAAACATAGAAAGGAAAATATTGCACTAAAATCGCTGCTACTCCTCTCTCCCACTCCCCTCCGTCTCCCTCACCTTCTCTTTGACACACACCCACAAATGTCCCACCCTACAAATACCTCCATGAACGTTCCTCCTCTACTCTGGATTACTGACAATAATATCTTATACCAGCATGGTGTGGTTACCAATAAGAGAGAACAAGGATTAGTTTATTTTTTATTTTATTCTATAGAACATAAAGAAAAGATACAATCAACAAGTTCAACAAACAGAGATGTCAAAGGCGGTACGGGTTGACTAGTTAAACCTGCAGAATTTTATCTAAAATATAAAGAGTCACAACTTATAAAATACAAAAGCACTGCCTATAGCTGCCCAAGCGGCTGTTTGAAAAACCCACCCAAGCACCATTTAGGCGGCGCGCCAGCCTAGGCTACAAGATATTCACTTTGCGGCTTTTCTTTAAATAATGTTTTCCATCAAATTCCCAAAACCAGTCACTGGAATATTTAATCTGACTACAAAAAACAAGAGGTTTAAATGACGGAAGTCCTAGGATGCACTGCTGCTAGAATAATAATTTTAGGGGCTTTCGCCTCAACCGAAAGCCATAAAATTATTATTTTAAAAAAATAATAAAATATTATATAAGGGACTTGAAAATTGGGACAAAGAATCCCGAATTGAGCTTCTTTGTAGACTAAAAAGCTATCGAAAAAATTTCTAATTTTGAAATTCTAACCGACAGTGTCGTTAACTGCATTGATAGGGTAGCTTGACCCCGATGTTTCGCCGAAAATGACAAAATAATTATTATCTTTAAAAATAACTAACATTTATTATTATATTTATTTATTAGTTATAATTTATTATTAATAAATTTATTTATGATAAGAATTATATAATGATGACGTTTAAATGACACTTCAAACATACATTTCATGCTATTAGACAAAATTGATAGCCTATTTAAAGATTAGCAGTCGATTTACTCCATAAACAGTTAAACACATTTGGTTGTGTTTCATTTTGTTTAGTTTTAGTGGATGATTTTAAATATTAATTGATATGGATTTGTTGTGAATGATTTATTTTGATGCTTTTAGATTTTCGTGTTCGGATTGAGGCCGTCACCTCGAGGTTGCCCGCCTTTCCCCACACGGGTGGACCGCCTCGAGGTTGCCCGCCTCACCTCACACGGGTGGATCGCCTCGCATCGCATACCAAGTTTTCGAACCTTGTGCTGAATGTTACAGCTTTTCCAGGGAAACTTTTCCATTTAAAAATCTTATTTTAGGGTTTTAACAACTCAGAAGAATAAGCGAAAGATCGATGCTCTAATTCTACAGAAACGAATCCTGAAAAGTGACTGCCCTATGCCTCTTCAGTGACAACACTTATAGACTACAATGTCTCTATCATATCTAAACCACTCATATTAATCTGTGAAAAACCACTCAAAATAATATAATCATCTTCTCTGCTTTTGAATTTTCCTCTTTTCTTAAGAAAAATAACTTATCAGCAACACTAGATATAATAGATCAGTTTCGAAGCGTTAGTTTTCACATGCATCCTCAACTCACTGAAAAATGTAAATTCCATGCGGGAGAGGCAGAATGCTAAATATTGCACCTACAATAAAAAGTCCCTATCAAACAATTACCTTATTTAGCACATGCAAACAGAACAATTTACAACAGCAGCAGGCGTATTTCTCAAGCAAATGAAATGTACGACAGAGCTACGACAATAAGGCATGAATAAGATTACTAGAAACTATTAAAAAAAAAAAAAAAAACCTGTCCAGTATTAGGATCAATGCCAAACACTTTAGTAGGGCTACTTTCAACCCAGCTTTGTTTCTCCTCAAGTGACAGAGATTCCATCAAATCTTCATTGATGTGGATCTCCGGTTCATACATGAATGTGACAGTTGCAGCAGGTGACCATTTCGCGTGATCTTTGCCGATTCCCTTCCTGGCTATTGCCCTCAGCCTCAATTCTTGTCCACGACGCAACTTTACAATGATGATCCCCCTAAGAGCACCAAAGAAAATAACATCAATTCAACTTAGGTTACTTATAACATGAACCATAGCAATATATTACTTCCTTTTCATCTACAAATTAACATTAGTAGCCGAGGTGACAACACAAATCACATGCTAGAGAAACATCATTTTCTAAAAAGTTAGGACACAGACACGCTAGAGAAACATTAAATAAAATCAAATAAGTATATACATATATTTTTTTATAATTAATTATTTAAAATAAATTTATAATATACATATATGAACATAAAAATAAAATAATTGATTTAAAGAAATATAAAAAAATCAAAATATTTTTTCTATTTTTTAAAAATTAATTAACCGGAAACGTTAAAGACATATTTTCTCAAGTGTCCTTTAAGTATCGGTGTCCGAAACATTCAGCCACGGATATGGAAAACAAAACCAAGTGCCTGTGCTTTCTAGGCCGAGAGTTTTACCTGCTCCGTTTAAGCCCGGGTCAGGTGGTTTTGCGGCAGGGTTTCCAACATTTCCAAAAAAAAAAAAATATTTTTGTCATACTGTAAGTGTTAACCTAACAAATCCTAGAACCCTAAACTGCTGGCAGTAGTAATTTGACAGGAAACAAAACAAGGTATAATGTAAAATGAAAAAAAAATCAAAGACCTTCAAATTTAGAACGAATAAACACGAATAGATAACCTCAAAACTAAACTATTGAAGAAGAAGGATGGTATTACAAACCGCTAATTCCCTGCTCTATATTAGCAAGATCACAACATCAAACAAACAATTCTAAAATACAAACTAGTATCAAACTCAAAACTCCAAAATCTATACTATTTAGGATGAAACAAAAAGCAGAAAACCATAAACAACTCATAATAGTTGCAATGCAACATCAAGCAAAGGTGAACAACATTAAGATACTATGAATCTATGACATGCATATCGGCAATTCAAACCACACTAACTACAACAAAATTTTGCCAAAGTAAAAAATGCTTGCATCTCATAAAGATGCAAACAAACTGGCAAAATATATCATCACAGTCCCCAACCCATTCTTGCAAAAAAGCACCACTATACACTCTCAAAGAGACAAACTCATAAGATAACACTAACGTTTTACACGATGAGAAACTTTAATCCACCTTTGGGTTAGCTGAACAAAATTCAGGCCAATTTTAGATCTTGTACCACATATGAATTATATAGTACTTTCAAGTATCTAAGCCTCGCAACAAAACCCCATTGTAATTTCATTTTCTTTTAATTTAATTATTAAAAAAACTCTTAAATAGTTCTACAGATATTGTAAAAAGTAAAAACACCAACTATATATACCAAATTTCAACAATTTAAGTCAGATGAGTAATTTGAACAAAACAATTATAAAATAAATAAACTTTATAGCTAAAATTTCTTTAAAAATCAAAGTTAATAGCTAAAATGGCTTAAAAATATAAAATTTATACCTAAATTTACTTTAAAATAGACCTGAAAAAAAAAAAAAAAAAAAAAAAAAAAACCTTTGCTGATCAGAGGAATCGTCGCCAGAAGGATCGGCAAAATCAACGGGAACAACCGTATGATCGGAACTGTACAAATCCTTACTGGTGACATATAAAGTCTGGTCGGAGTGACACTTGGCTCTCAAGTGGAACTCGACGGAGCAAAACTCGCACTGGCCATCACCGTCACAGGCGTCGCAGTCACGTGAGAAGCGCATGCTCATGGCGCGCTCGCTGGTGAGGGGAACGAGGCCGAGGCGGTGAGCAATGAACTCGTCGTTGAGGACGGAGGAGTTGACCTCGATTTCGACGAGGTCGATGGCGATGGTGGGGACCTCAGCGATCATCACGCGCCGGAGCGCGTTAGCCATCGAGGCGTCGGTGTCTCGGAGCTCGAATTTGCAGTAGTCGTCTTTGAGTTCGCGGATTTTGACCTTGGGAAATCGCTGGTACGACACTCCATCCATCGTCGGTCTCTCTTTCGTTGCTTGGCGATACCGAGGGTGCGATACCGAGGGTTTCTTTTCCCAGATTGTGTGTTAATTGCTAAACCCAAAAACGGAGGGTTTTGGCCGTGGGGTCAGAATATTAAACGGTGCGTTTGGTAACAGAATGGAAAAACGGTGTCGGATTTTCCATGTCAATATTTTTTTCTGTCCCTTCAATTAATTGATAAGAAATTTTATCACTATTATTATGAAAATACCTGATTCGTCTAATTAATAGAAATAAAATTTGTATTCATATCGTATTGCAGATCTGGTCACCGGTCCGGTTCGGTTCGGTTAAATTTGATTTGATTTTTTAAAAAAATTTAATGACTTTAAAAAATATATATGAGATTAAAAAAATTTATTTAAAATTATGAATTTGAATTTAGATTACTTTAAATTATAAATAAAATTCTTATCTAAATAAAATTAATAAATTAAAGAGTTTAAACTTAAATTTTTAAAAACTTAAGTTGCCTTTGTATCCTCCAGGAGTGAGAGGAATCAAAGTTCACGTAATTCCATTATAATTTTAAGATAGTTTTTCATTGCAATTTATAATTATTTACTGAACTTTGATCATCATCAATCATCATTATCATCAATATTTGTTGATCCTTCAGCTCACGTTCCGCTTGCACTTGCAGATGCATTGTTGAATAAGTCTTCAAAGTTATCGGAGGCATCTTCTTGTTGCCTCAGATCAGCTCAGGTTCAATCATACACACATGTTGTTGCTTCTAAAGTGCTTGGATGTAATGAAGACTGTTTCGCTTCAAATATATTGTCTCTCATGCTGAAGGCTTGCTCAACCGCAACGGTGGAAATAGTTGTTGCCAGTAACTCTTTAGCAATAATTGATAATACAAGAAATATATTTTGATGTTGGTTCCACTAGTCAAGGACTTGAAAATTTTTACTCACTAAACTTTCAACCGGAAACTCGAAATTGGTAAATAAATAATTATCTAATTCCGGATTATTAGTCGTGTTATCCCTATGTTTTTTATTTCTTTGTAGTAACCAACGATCACCTACTCTAAGTCTTGATTGTATTACGGGTTTGCTATTACTAGGCTGTCTGACTGATTGTAAGTTATATCTACTAACATAATTGACCGGCGTAATCACACGCGTATAACGCAAGCGCACGTATCGTTCAAGTAGTATAAAAATATCAATCCCACGAGGACTTAATTCCTATTGTTGTTATTAATTATTGATACTATTTATTTACAAGTATCTAATTAAAGGAGAAGAGAATGATTGCTTTTGGTTGGTTGAATGTGGATTGCTAAATAAATAAATTAATTAAATTACAAAAGAAAATACTAAGGAAAATAACAAAAGACTCAAATATCTAGGGTCGTGATTCCACACAATATTAATTTAAAGATAAATTGATTCTCTTAAATATGTGTAATAAATCAATTTGCTAACCTGGAACACAAAGATATGCAAAAGCCTCTTCCGATGGTCAGACACAAATACCCAAATAACCCAATTAATCATATGTCTATGTTAATCAAGTTACCTGAATTCATTAAGTTCAAGTTTCAATTATGGCTACCCACGTCTGACAGGTATATTCCTATCCTGTAAGGAAATCTATTAAATGGTTATCTATCCTCAAGGAAGATCGTGAGCGATTGAATCTAAGGATGAAACATAAAATCCCTTTTCCAAGTTCATTTTAAGTTTTATCAAATCAATCTTATTAATGACCAGTTAACAAGAATCATTAAGCTTAAGACTCAATAAACAAACTAAAGAATTACCCATAAAAGAAAACCAATTATTAAGTATGTGAATATTGTGTTTCATCACTTCCCTAGAATAAAAATAAAATGCTGGGTTAGGGGATCCACATTTATTATATCTAATTTAGAAATCTCCCTTATTATAATACAGAAATTATCAATATTATTACCAACCGACCATATAAGCGGTATCCTCATTAAGTCAGATTTTAATTAAGTCATTAAGTCAGATTTTAATTAAGTCCAACCAGTCATAAAGACGGTATCATTATTTGTCCATAAACCAGCCATATAGGCGGTAATCATCTGTCACCTAAAGACCAGCCATATAGGCGGTGTCACATTATGTCAAATAAATAAAACCAGCCATTCAGGCGGTAATCTTTTTAATTTGAATTATAATTTCCATATTATAATTAAGGGAGATTAATCTAAATTAAAATAATAAAAGCTTCACCCTTACCCAGTGAAAATCTAACTACTAAACATAGAAGAAAATAAACTACTACTGTTACTGAAAGAAAAAATACATAAATTAAATACTGAAAAATAAATACAAACAAGATGCAATCCTTAAAATCCTTACAAAACCTTAAGGAAAACATGAGAATTACAAATGAAATGGCTTGGTATTTATAAGAAAATCTAAATGCTTCCACCAATTTCTCCACCAATTGCTCCACCAAACACTCCACAAAATCCTCCACCAAACATGCCACATGACACTTCACAAAACACTGACAATTTTAAATTGTCATTTTCCATTTTTTTATTTTTTGATAATGACTTTAGTAATTACACAAAATACATTAGATTATTCATTAATTTTGGTCTTGAAAAATTCAGAATTCAAAAATATTTAAAATTTCAAAGTTGTAGATTTTTGAGTCTTCTTTAATCTGCAACTTGAATCAGCTCAATCGGATATCAGATGAAACAATTATGGCCAAAATACCAAACATGCGCAAAATTGGAATTTAGGACTATACTTCGTGTTGGGGGTCAAATCAGAGGCGCAGCGGAATGGGGCACGTTGTTCGGGCGAAATCGTAGTTTAAAATTTTTAAACTTACGAATAAATTATTTAATATCCAATATTAATAATTCATTCATATTTCACCTAAACATATTTATTCGATATCATATAACGACATAAATAATATAGAGAAATCGCGAAACTTTTACGAAAACGTTTTTCCGCAAAATAGCATAAAACACGTTTCCGGCCGAACCGACCGATCAATGCTCATGGGGACTGCCTAGGTCAGCCCCTAAAACATTTGGACAATACGTAGGATGCCCGAACAGTGACCAGTTCGCTGTTTGGGCTGCCGTTATCCGGTAACGCCGTTTTTCACCAATTTCGCGTATTTTCACTCCGAAATAATTTCCGATAAATATTTTTCTTTGGCAATTAAAATAAACTAATTTATTCTAATTACTCAATAAATAAAAACTGAATTTTTTATCAGAAAAATCAGATTTATCATTAATTGCAATAAGACCCCAAAGTATTGCAATTTAATCATTTTAGTTTTAAATATGTCAATTACATATTTAATTGATTCCAAATCAATCCCAAAATAATTTTTAAAATTTTGCAACAAAACCAGAAACTTTTTCAGATTTGCGCAAACTGCCCAGTAATTTTCCAGAATTACGAAAACAGCCCTGAACTTTAATTAATTGCAATTTGGCCCAATTTGTTCAAAATACATCAAGATCAAATCCAATTAATCCCAAATTTGACACACATCAAATATACATCAAATTATATCATATATATGAAAAGTCCCAAAATTGGAATGGGTTAAGAACCCTAATTTCATAAATTACTCAAATTGGGCAATTTACATTAAATTGATAAAATTCAATACTTTAATCTTTCAATTACCACACCAATCAAGTCTCACCATCATGAAATTAATCAAGAACAATTCTAGGTTAATTATGAATGGCTAATCAACTCTAGAATGACAACTTTAATTTCTAATTAATTATTTAAGCTTAATTACACTAATAAGCTCATAAATTAATCATACATGCAAACATCTTTCCAACAAGCTTCCAACAAATTTAATTACAAACTTAAAGAGTAGAGAAACAAATTTAACAACACAATTTGAAGTTAAGAATTATAGAAACATTTTCTATGTAGAAAAAAGTGTAAGAAACTTACAAAAATCAAATTTTTGGCTTTGTTCTTGCTTTCCTTCTTCAATTTTCTCTCAACTCTCTTTGTAATAATTTTGTTTAAGTTGTCTTAGTTGTTGTTGTAAACAAAACAATTTTTTTGTTCACTTAAAAACCCATGGCCGAATTTTACATTAAATAAAAGTAATAATTACTTTAATTTTTTGTAACAATTTCATTGGTCCACATTTTGCTTTAATAAAGTAACATTTAGCTTTAATAAAGTTTATCAAACAAATGGACCAATAGTTTCTTGCCATAATAAAGCATAAATCATTATTTAAGATATTTGTAATATTAATTAATTAATTATTTAACAATTAAATAATCAAATAATAAATATAAATATCTCAAATATATGTATTATATTTACATTAAATATCTCAAATACATATATTAATGATATATGTTAAATATCACAAATTGATATTTTATTAATGTGTATTTAATAAAATCAAGTATTAAATACAAATACACATTAATTCGGAAATGACCGTTAGGTCTCGATCGCATGTATTTTTCGTTTAACCGTTAAACGAGTCATAAATAATCAGTATTATTTATAACAGTTGCCCTAGTGCTCTACGAGTATATTTCATTAGTGAGACTCTCTAGATTCAGGCATATCCGTCACGAAATCTAATTTCGTGTCCATAATTCACCCACTCGTAAATTATGACGACCACGGATAAACTCGCTGAATCATACAGGTCGAGGTCACTGCATACGTATAATCCCTCCGTCACAGGTATCCGGATTATCCGAGAGATATAGATATTAACGTCAAATCTCTATAGGAATAATCTCGTCGACGTATCAATTAGCAATCTCTAAATAACATTCGGAACTGACTTCTGAAGTATACTATGGCCATAGATTTAACAGATTGCTAATCACAAATGGACTACCTATGCTCTGTACACAGAACTGACGGATCCTTTCTTGACACTCATAGGATATCATGAGCATGAGTCCACACCCAACGAACAGGCGGAGGTCTGATCTAAATAGATCGGTGACGTGACTGCCATCTAAGTGTGGAGGATAACTCATATATCCACAGTGGTATCTCAAGTCAAAGAATCACTATGCTACTCAACCCGAGAAGATTCCTATTGACGTTGGTGTACCATCTATTAGGAAATCTTCGGTGAGTCGTTCAATGTTTATCAAATAAATACCTACACGTCTATACGAGTCTCCCAAGACTCATGGTTCATTGGGATAAACCATCGGACCAAGTCCGATATACGACATGTACTGGTCTCAACGGATTTTTACTAACCGACCCGTGTCAGTAAATCTTGACCATGAACTTAATTTAAGGATATACAACTTATAGTGACACTTCCCAATGTCAATTACAATCTATGTTGTAACTGTGCACTACGTTGTAAATCCTAGGGTCTTTGTCTAATATATATACATATCACTAAATCAGATTTAGTTTCAATCTAATCAATCTAATCGAAATTAGATCGAATACGTATATAAAAGACAAGAGGTGCTTCCATTAAATCAGTAATATTATGGAAAAAAGGTATTGCTCGTATTCATGAATCGGACATAAATACGATCCGAATTGGCGCTCTGAGCACCAACCCTAACAATTTCTCCCACTTGCTCTAGTGCCAATCCATGGTATCATATACACATTCCAATGTGTATCACATACTCATGGTCCTCAAGAACTCACCTAGTGTTCAAGAGGTAGGTAACAACAAGTAAGCTCGCTATGACATGTTGAGTTTGTCCAACAAACACAATCATTTTCCTTAGCAAGCATCATTCATATTTTTGTAGAAACTAAGTTCTACATAAATATGACTCAGATGCCATATCAACATTGTGCTTCAGCTACTAAATTGTCTAAGTATTTATGGATCAAATCCAAAATACTTTGTAGACAACCGCAAACACAATACTAATAACAAACTTCTAATCTTAGAGGTCACTTTGCAACTTCATAAGTCAATACTTCATAAGTTACAACTAATTCCACTCTTGTAGTGGAATCATCTGTGACACTCCCACTGTATCTTTTCTGACTCTTTATGACGTAGACTGTCTGTCGTCATAACTAGACCCAAGACTAATCTGACCCTAATAGTTGCAGATTTATTCTCCATTAATTAGAAACTCATTCTTAATATCTCAAAGATAATAAAGAATATGTTTCAAGACTCATCTTATGGTCTAGAGGATATCAAAATAACTCATAACAATTACGATTAAATTGATATCTCTAATGGCACTCAATATAGTATTCATTATGCCATCATCTTATGATGCATAAGATTGATTAGACATTCTAATCAATATTTCTTTCGAAAAAAGAATCATCCTTTACGAAAGATGAATACTATATATAAGACACACCTAACTGTCAAACAGTTATACTAACTGTCATACAGATAGTCTTCTTGTGTCCATGAGTATCTCACAAGTCTCTTAGTTTTATATCTTATATAAAACTTTATATTAATTATAATAGAGACTACTCCCACTACTTCATGGAGAAAATAAAACTGAGGTAAACCTTTTTTTTTTACCTCATAAACATCTCATTATTACATTAATAATGACAATGTCATTATGATGTAAAATACTCGAAAGAAATTTGTACGCTCCCACTGACCCTTCTATCCCATATGTATTCCCTATGCTTTAAAAAAATCAGACAATCTGACTGATATCAAAATTAGAAAGCACAAATTTCCAGAAAACTGATCCGAGTCTATAATAGACTCTATAAGCTAATATATTAAATTGTAATCTTAGCATAATACAAACTCCAGGGCCATTCCAAAACGAATTCTTCAAACTAAGAAATCACAATGGATCTCTTATCTAAAGAAATCATTCAGAAACGCCACTTTGTATTTTTTTAGCTAAAATGTACAATTTAATATCATCATTAACCAACAGATCTTAAATTGTTCAATCAGTGCGACTAGAGAGAAGTTTCCTCAGAATCTACAATAGACCGCTGAGTATAACTTTTCTCACTGTCATACTTTTAAGGTCAAACCTTTAATAAGCTCACTATGCTTTTGCTGCGCAAACCATTTGCACATTTTATGAACGTTTCATAACTAAAGCTCAATCAAGTTCTAAACTTGATCGTAGTAAGCTATGAACAATCTTAGATCTATTGTTTAATGCTAATTTCCGGAATCGATATCAAATATCGTTCTCACTATAAGTTATAGGATAATTTTCTTCGATAAGAAAACAACAAAATCATTAAGTATCAAATACTTTGCTAATGATTCTGACATCCTATTGCACTTATATGGAAGTAATAAAAGGGTTTTTTATCTTATTAATTATGTAGTTCCATTTACAGTTTATCGCCGTATTTGACTTCAATAAGTCAAGTCTTTTCTACAATAGT
Source organism: Zanthoxylum bungeanum (assembly GCA_019454045.1). Taxonomy (NCBI): domain Eukaryota; kingdom Viridiplantae; phylum Streptophyta; class Magnoliopsida; order Sapindales; family Rutaceae; genus Zanthoxylum; species Zanthoxylum bungeanum. The sequence goes on along the minus strand of SKCR01033002.1, from coordinate 31,290 downwards.
CAACATCCAATGTTACACACTAAGTAATAAACAATTTTATTACTCGAGATCGTAGAAAAGATATTCTATCAAATAAAATATAATATTCTATTAAATAAAATAAATGATAAACTTCTACTCGTACCTCCGAGGTGCAGTAATATCAATTATATAACCATTATACAAAAGATAGATTCAAATCTCAAACTGTTCAAGATTCAATTTTTCTACTTATACATATCATATATGTAACTGTAGAAAGAAAAGGAACCTAAATTAAAAAGATGAATAAGTGTTACTGGAGCATAACCCCAAGAGTATTGAAACTAATTCGGTAACATTCAATATCAAACGAATCAAATCGTATAAGATTCGATTTCTTCCATCAATCAATTCCATCAATATGGAATCGTGGAAGAATTATATTGAAGTCAGAATTATATTCTTCGAATAACCTTAGAACAAATTGTCATTAATTCACATGTTGATCGTATCAAACATCTTTGAACAATTCAAAGATTCACGATGAATTTTAAAGATACAATTTTCAACACTTCAGATCAAATATCTTTGAACATGTCAAAATATTCTATCGGTGTTTCATCAGAAACACGTAACTAAGCCATGACAGTTCATTGACTAAGTTACGAAGTAAAGAAAACTACCTTAAGTAATTTATAATTCATTAAATTACATACATCCAATGTATCAATTAATAAATTTTCTGGTCCAATGACAGTCATTGGTTAAATGAGATTTAGTCACTTTCCGAATACAATATTCGTTAAATGGATAAGGATATGAGGAGTGATCTAATATCAACCATCCTTCACCATATGGAATAAGCATCCAATACTTAAGTGATAAAATTTACAATAATGTTCTAAGCTATTTACTTAACCGAATATTTTTTTAATGTTTATCTATTCATAAATGACACTACTAGTTATTTTAAAATATGTAACAACTGTTTGCATAGAAAAAGTAACTATCAAATAGTCGCAAGTTCTGATATCAAATATCGAAACAATCATTCAACAATATTTTAAATATCTAGACGGGAGATCTGATATCCAATATCTACAGTTGTCGTAGTATGAAAATCAGTATTTTCTATACACAACTATATGCATCTACTTTCTTTAGCTTTATTATTTACTTTCAAATTATTTACAACATTTGCAAATAATCAAAAACAAATAGTGTCTGACACGTAACCTCCGAATGTCACTAAAGCCATTGAACGTCATTATTAGATAAACAAATACCTAATGGGATTTTCTTAATGCCAGTGAAGAATCTCGAGACGTGAACCAATTCATGTCAATCTTTACTGCATAAGAAACTATTCTGTCTAGAAGGATTATATCAATATCTATTCTAATCTAGAACCTATTCTATAAATCTGCAACCATAATCGAAGTCAGAAACAATATATATAATATGCATGCAGTGAATAAAAGTTTAATTCTATCAACCAAATAGAATAAGGAATAACATAAACGACAATTTACATAATATTACACACCACATAAGTTAAGGATTTTTTAACTTAGCAGTGCCTCCCACTACTTTACGTAATACCGTAATCCCCAACGGAAACGAGAATTCAATAATTAAATTGAATTCCATAATGGGAAGTGGACCCCATGAATATATTTCGACTCACAGCTTTGGCACGTTCTCGCCTACGTATATTCATTAGGTAGACAACTCATTGTCAATCACACTCACTGTGACTCCTAGGTTCGGTCCTGATCGTTTCTCATTATGACAGCTTTGGCACGTTCACAAGGAGGCGTATCAAGGTTAAACTTGTCAATGACAAACTCAAGCTACCGATGTAGTCCTGACAGCTTTGGCACGTTCAGAATTTCCATTTTCACTTGAATTTGTCTCTTATCATATAAGTTCTACCGGCGCAAATGAACTACCTTCAACTATAACTGCACAGCTTTGGCACGTTACAGCCATAGCATCATGAAAATATTTACATCCATATTGACAAGGCGGACGAAGAAACAAGTATTCCTAATACTAGTCACTTTCTTAAAACCTTATTTAAATCAGGGATTTTCCAACAAAAGATGCTTTTACTTTATTTAATCAAATTAAATAAACACATGCATGTATAAATTAATGATTAAACTAAAAATTGAATTTTAAAGGGCTATTTATATCGGGCATCCAGGATCAGACTCGCTCTGATACCATTTTGTTGGGGGTCAAATCAGAGGCGCAGCAGAATGGGGCACGTTGTTCGGGCGAAATCGTAGTTTAAAATTTTTAAACTTACGAATAAATTATTTAATATCCAATATTAATAATTCATTCATATTTCACCTAAACGTATTTATTCGATATCATATAACGACATAAATAATATAGAGACATCGCGAAACTTTTACGAAAACGTTTTTCCGCAAAATAGCATAAAACACGTTTCCGGCCGAACCGACCGATCAATGCTCATGGGGACTGCCTAGGTCAGCCCCTAAAACATTTGGACAATACGTAGGATGCCCGAACAGTGACCAGTTCGCTGTTTGGGCTGCCGTTATCCGGTAACGCCGTTTTTCACCAATTTCGCGTATTTTCACTCCGAAATAATTTCCGATAAATATTTTTCTTGGCAATTAAAATAAACTAATTTATTCTAATTACTCAATAAATAAAAACTGAATTTTTTCAGAAAAATCAGATTTATCATTAATTGCAATAAGACCCCAAAGTTTGCAATTTAATCATTTTAGTTTTAAATATGTCAATTACATATTTAATTGATTCCAAATCAATCCCAAAATAATTTTTAAAATTTTGCAACAAAACCAGAAACTTTTTCAGATTTGCGCAAACTGCCCAGTAATTTTCCAGAATTACGAAAAACAGCCCTGAACTTTAATTAATTGCAATTTGGCCCAATTTGTTCAAAATACATCAAGATCAAATCCAATTAATCCCAAATTGACACACATCAAATATACATCAAATTATATCATATATATGAAAAGTCCCAAAATTGGAATGGGTTAAGAACCCTAATTTCATAAATTACTCAAATTGGGCAATTTACATTAAATTGATAAAATTCAATACTTTAATCTTTCAATTACCACACCAATCAAGTCTCACCATCATGAAATTAATCAAGAACAATTCTAGGTTAATTATGAATGGCTAATCAACTCTAGAATGACAACTTTAATTTCTAATTAATTTATTTAAGCTTAATTACACTAATAAGCTCATAAATTAATCATACATGCAAACATCTTTCCAACAAGCTTCCAACAAATTAATTACAAACTTAAAGAGTAGAGAAACAAATTTAACAACACAATTTGAAGTTAAGAATTATAGAATCATTTTCTATGTAGATGTAGAAAAAAGTGTAAGAAACTTACAAAAAATCAAATTTTTGGCTTTGTTCTTGCTTTCCTTCTTCAATTTTCTCTCAACTCTCTTTGTAATAATTTTGTTTAAGTTGTCTTAGTTGTTGTTGTAAACAAAACAATTTTTTGTTCACTTAAAAACCCATGGCCGAATTTTACATTAAATAAAAGTAATAATTACTTTAATTTTTTTGTAACAATTTCATTGGTCCACATTTTGCTTTTATAAAGTAACATTTAGCTTTAATAAAGTTTATCAAACAAATGGACCAATAGTTTCTTGCCATAATAAAGCATAAATCATTATTTAAGATATTTGTAATATTAATTAATTAATTATTTAACAATTAAATAATCAAATAATAATATAAATATCTCAAATATATGTTATTATATTTACATAAATATCTCAAATACATATATTAATGATATATGTTAAATCACAAAATTGATATTTTATTAATGTGTATTTAATAAAATCAAGTATTAAATACAAATACACATTAATTCGGAAATGACCGTTAGGTCTCGATCGCATGTATTTTCGTTTAACCGTTAAACGAGTCATAAATAATCAGTATTATTTATAACAGTTGCCCTAGTGCTCTACGAGTATATTTCATTAGTGAGACTCTCTAGATTCAGGCATATCCGTCACGAAATCTAATTTCGTGTCCATAATTCACCCACTCGTAAATTATGACGACCACGGATAAACTCGCTGAATCATACAGGTCGAGGTCACTGCATACGTATAATCCCTCCGTCACAGGTATCCGGATTATCCGAGAAATATAGATATTAACGTCAAATCTCTATAGGAATAATCTCGTCGACGTATCAATTAGCAATCTCTAAATAACATTCGGAACTGACTTCTGAAGTATACTATGGCCATAGATTTAACAGATTGCTAATCACAAATGGACTACCTATGCTCTGTACACAGAACTGACGGATCCTTTCTTGACACTCACAGGATATCATGAGCATGAGTCCACACCCAACGAACAGGCGGAGGTCTGATCTAAATAGATCGGTGACGTGACTGCCATCTAAGTGTGGAGGATAACTCATATATCCACAGTGGTATCTCAAGTCAAAGAATCACTATGCTACTCAACCCGAGAAGATTCCTATTGACGTTGGTGTACCATCTATTAGGAAATCTTCGGTGAGTGAGTCGTTCAGTGTTTATCAAATAAATACCTACACGTCTATATGAGTCTCCAAGACTCATGGTTCATTGGGATAAACCATCGGACCAAGTCCGATATACGACATGTACTGGTCTCAATGGATTTTTACTAACCGACCCGTGTCAGTAAATCTTGACCATGAACTTAATTTAAGGATATACAACTTATAGTGACACTTCCCAATGTCAATTACAATCTATGTTGTAACTGTGCACTACGTTGTAAATCCTAGGGTCTTTGTCTAATATATATACATACACTAAATCAGATTTAGTTTCAATCTAATCAATCTAATAGAAATTAGATCGAATACGTATATAAAAGACAAGAGGTGCTTCCATTAAATCAGTAATATTATGGAAAAAGGTATTGCTCGTATTCATGAATCGGACATAAATACGATCCGAATTGGCGCTCTGAGCACCAACCCTAACACTTCGTGACGCGTACATTAAATTTTCGTTTTGGACATTTTTTTCTCCGGATTTCATCATTTTAGCCCCGAGTTGATTCTATTAAGTCCCGATACTTTATTTATCTATAAAATAAAAAAAAACACATCAAAACGTTCATAAAACTCGAGAAACTATACAAAATATTAGGTTAAATGAGTGAGAAATAGTGATTATAATACCACTCATCAATAATCATTAAATAACTCTATTAAAATCTTTTTATTTTAGCTATTATTCTTGTAATATTAATTCATCTATTATTTCTAAATATATAGTAAGTTTATAAGACACTATTCAAACATTCTAATTTAAATTTATGATAAAAATTCGTGGCAATAAGATAAAATAATGGAATGTCTCTAAAATAATGCAATTATTTTCATTTCATAACAATAATAGCTTCAAGCAAAACAATATCATTGGGATCAGAAATTTCAACATGCTCATATAAGTAAATACTAATAAATTCAAACTTTCAACAATAAATAAATGTGGTGTATGATAATAAACTCCACTAAAAATATTTGTAGCATCATTAATTTTTAAATCTCTAAAAAATTTAACAAATATCTCAATGACTAGGAAAAAGTGTGATATATTGAATATGTTGATAAAAAACTACATAATGCATCTTTGTATTGGAAAGCTTGACATAAAAGAAAATAAATTGAATTCCAAAGCTTTAATACTATTTAATTTTCAAAACTTGACTCATTCTCTCTTAACTTGAGAATATGACCAAATACAATTAAGTACAATCTTAAAAGGATCAATGAAATGTGCTAAACTAATCAGACCATCTTGAACACATAAATTAAGGACATGGCATGTGCAACGAACATGAAAAAATTGGTCCCTCAAATTTGGTTCGTATATTTCTGTTAAATCTTTAATTGAAGCAGTATTTGCAGCTGCATTATCAAAATCAATTGTTAAAATTTTACCTAATAAACTGAATTCATCAAAAATTACTTTCATCATTATATAAATATTTTGTGCAGTATGTTGTTCATCAAAAACTCTAAATACAATAAGTTATTTTTGCGTGTTCCATAATGCATCAATCCAATGACAAGTCACACCTATGTATGAGTGTGTTCTCCAATAGTCACTCCAAATATCAAAATAAATACACAGACGACATTTAATATCTTTAAATGTTTCATTTAAAATAATTTTACAATCTTTGTATAATTTAAAATTTTGACGTTTTGTTGTATTTCTAATCATTCTACAAGTAGGAGGATTTAAAATATTCTGAACGTAATTAATAAAAGTAATTTTTCACCAAAACTTAAAGAAAGATGTGTCATCAAGATAATTTAGCAAAATCTTCTCTATTTTTAGCATCAAAATATTTAAATAAATCTAAAAAAATTGTACCTCTACTAGATGATGTGTATCTGACCATTTGAGTTTGCGCTGTATCAAGTCTGATTTCAATAGCATGATTTTTTTCCAAGTGTTTGATCATATTGCCATATCCACCAGTAAATTTGTAAGAAACTCCATAATAGTTGCATATTGCTATTGCACCTTCATTTTCAGTCTGGACTAAATGAAAATGAATTTTGAAAATATCGAAGGAACGAAGCTTAACTTCTCTTCTCCGTGTACCAATACTAGGGCCGCTCTCTTGGGTTGGCACATTTGACATGGTGTTCTCAGATGAGATTGTCATTTTTTGTTAAAGAAATTTTGAAGATGAGAGAATTAAGAATGAAAAATTGTAGATGAGAGAATTGAGAGTGAGAGAAGTAAGAAATTGAGAGAATTGTGAATTGGTGTTTTGAAAAAAATGAAAAATGACCCATATTTATATATTTTTGAAATATTTTATGATACCTAAAATGCATCTAAAACTAGCTGTTATATCAATTTTATTAAGGGTAAATTAGTAAATACATATTATATTTATTAAATTTGTTTTTGTAATTTAGGGCACGCGAGCAATGGCTACTAGACGTTGAGAGCATACAGTCCAACCAAAATCGTTTGGTTCCGGTTGGAACCGTCAAACCGTTGGAACCGTCCGGTTCCAACAGTTCGACTTCTATTCGATTAGGGGTGAACCCTAACCGAATCGAAAATTTTCGGTTCCGATTTCAGTTCGATTCTGATTCAGAATCGGAAATGTGACTGGGTCTACCGTATTGGACCATATTCCCACGATGACTTTTTCTATCCCTGATGTTTACTAGTTATTGAGATGGAAAAAATATGGTGAATAAAAATGATTGATAAATGAATAAATGATATATAAAAATATTTAAACTAAACACTAGTTATTGATGGGTAAATAAAAGTAGTGTGTAATCATCAAATGGAGGCGCCACGCCCCTCTGTCCAATCAAAAATGGAAGTCAATGCGAGTTCGGCTTACAAACATTGATGGTGTATTTATATACTCGTAATCACAATAAGATAACATCGGAATGAGCTGGAATGTGAATGATAAATCAGAATCATAATAAGTTGTTTACTTAACTGTAGGAATCAGAATCAGAATGAAATAGTATTACCATTAATGTATTTACTTTATCTAATATAATCGAAATGAATTATTAACAAGTTATAAAAATATATTTGGTATTAATTATATATTATTCTATTATTGATATTTATTTTATTTATAAATTAAATATTAATTAATTAATTATTACTTTATTATTTAATTATCAATGTATTAAATTACTAAATATTATTTTATTAAATTTTTATTCTATTAAAATGTTAAATATTAATTTATTATTAATTATTGATTAATTATTAATTATTTATAAATTTTATTTATTATTTATAAATTAATATTAACTAATTACTTTAAGGGTAATATGTAATTTCTCATCAATAATGTGAATGAAAATCACATTCTCATGGGGTGGTGGGAATGAGAATCACATTCCCCACTCCCAAATGGATGGGTTTGAGAATCACATTCCCCACTCCCAAATGGATGGGTTTCTCTCTCATTCTCATTCTCATTTTATTCAATTTTAGAAAGTAACTAATTACAATGGATGTGATTATCATTCATTTATTCTCATTTCTCTCAAGTAAATACACCATGAAATGTGTGGCATGCTTTCTGTGGCCGCGTTTTGATTTCTTGTTGGCCACGAAGAAAAAAATTGGACAAAATGCATACATATTTTCATTGGCATTAATTAGCATGACATTATTGATTTTAATTGTTGGATGCATGCAAATTTAACAATTTACAATTGTCAAGTTGCAAGTGGGATTATCAACTACTCATTAAATGTAATTAATTGTGATTCAGAAGGTGGCTATACTTCTGATGAGTCTCTTAAGGAGAAGCGAATTATATTGTATTTTCTTCCAGTGTGGTTGTGAGAGAGAGAGACCAATGTTAGCGACATAGATGTTTGTTCAAAATTCTCTCACAATGACTCTGTAGATGAGGATGATCATCATGTACCTTATATGAATTGTGTTAATGAGAGTTTAGCTATCAAGAAGACTAATGTTGAGGTCAGTAGAGGGCTGGAAGAACGGAAATTGAAAATAATAAAGTTTAAGACAAGCTTGACAAGAGCCTTACTGATATTACTGACTTCAATGAGAGAAATAAGGAACTAGCTGATAAAGTCAAATAATTAGAAATAGAGCTTGAAGATGTGTAGAACACAAATATTTATATTTTCAAGTGGGACTGAGAAGCTAAACCATATGTTAGGAATTGATATGTCTCCCAGTGAGAAGAGAGGATTAGGCTTCGATGAGTGGAGTTGTGACAAGGCGTCATCTTCTAAAAATATGTTTGTCACAACTCAATCCATGTCTGGTCAGGTTGAACTAACTTCTACACGTAACTTGGGTAAGAAACTTATTGGTGTGTGTCATGTGACACTTTATGTTGTTCCTTGTCCTATGACGAACCCCAATCTAGAGGTGTTTCTGATATACATCGTTCTATCTGAGATTTGTGCCTGTGTGTCATCACTGCGGCTAAATCATGACATATTAGGCTTAAGTGTTTTATGTTGCTCAAATAAAAGAAAAAGCCTAAGAGTGTTTCTCATAGATTTGATTTATCGAATCTAGTTCAACAAGATTTTACATTGGCTAAACAGATGCAATACATTAGTTAAGAACTTACACTGCTGACTATGAGTTCTCAAGTTAAAGAGATTCCTAAGAAAATTTGGGTAAGAAAATAAAATTATTTCCCATTAACTTCTGAATTCCTTGATCCTACAAGGTATGATGATTGCATTTCAGTGTATCTATTATTATATGGTGCATTCATATTTCTCTAATACATGCGCGCGCGCGTGTGTTTTATGTTTTGTCACGACTGAATGTTTGGTTCGTTTTCACTACATATGGGTGTGTATGGTTTTTTTTTGTTATATGTACATTGGTATATAGGATGAAAATCTGGACATAAACTTCATAGCCAATTCCGAATAAACGGTAATATGATCTGTACTCGGGATACAACTCCACGTACCATTGGATAATGACAAGTCTTGTTGTGTCTTTTATTGTTGTTTTTTATGTTAAAAGAACAATAAAAAAATTATAAAATGTAAAAGACCAAAAAGATTTTCTAACTTGAAAGAGCATGTAAAAGCTCATTGCATGTGGTCCTGGTATGTAGGATATATGGTTATACATGTGTAATATGCTTTTATTTTTCTTGATGTTCTGTGTACATTAGTGTGTGTGATGAAAACCCTTAGTATATCTTATGCTTGCATCTCACATATACGTTTTTTTATGTTTTGAGACATGTTCACATGTATGAGTTTTTGGACTGTCAGTCCAATCTCTGTCATACTTAGCTCACTAAATAATGTGATCTTTGAGTAGATGACCTTATATTATCCATTATAAAAAAAGTACAATTAAATGAGTCATAAGTGCTTCGATTCAGAAGTACTCAAAAGAGCTAATGAGTCAATGTTAAAAGATAAGGGCAAAAATCATCTAATAAAAATAATTTTACGATGAGTTCATATTTAGGGGGAGTGAATTATAGCATGCAATCAATGTTATTTATTTTCAGGTTCTAGTGGTGCTGGGTCTGAACACGTATTTTATAGATTTGGTATTTCATGAGATATGATTTCTTTAGCTTTGTTCTGCTTATAAAATAAGGTCTTAAACATTGACTTTTTGTGCTCTTATTTTTCACACAAGCGCTTGTTATACTTTGGTGTTTACGTCATATGCATGCGTGTATTCTTGAGCATGATCGAAAATAGTTAATATTATCTCATGTCATAAACAGCTGAGTACAAATTGGACATCATTGCACTTGTTTGTAATGTTATTTTGAGCCGTTTTGACTCAATTTCTTCATTGTGTTTGCTTGTGTATGTTTCATGTCATTGCATATTGTATTTTATTTAGCATTGCATAGTTATGATTTTCTGTTTTTTACTTCCCGTGTGTTCTGTTTACTAATTAAGTTATGTTGTTAGTGAGAGAGAGTAAATTAGGTTTACGAGTAGCAAGTGTCTTTACTTTCGGTTCTCTTGCATGGTTTTTTGGTTTTTTGTGTGTTGTACCCATTGTCATCTCGTGACACAAAGGGGGAGTAGATTTAACCACCGTATGTTTTTAAATTCATGAGAATGATATTTTTATTTTGTTATATCTGCTCTTTATATTCCTTTTGCTTTTCACGGGTATATTGTTATTTATGGTTGTTTCAGGTAGGGTATTCACAGGTCGAGTCGGGTTTTATCAAATTTTGAGATATTTGATGGGGTCGAGTCACGCTGGCTGATAAACCCGAACCAGAAAATTGAGTATGCAAACCTGAGCGGGTCAAGTCAGGTCGGTGAAAAAAGAATTTTATTTATTTATTAATTATTTTTGAGACATAAATACTAACTATTTTATGTCCTGAAACTTATCATGTGTATAAAAATTCAAGATAAAAAAGTAATAAACTACTGAAATAATAGTAAAACCTTTAGAAAAATAATAAAATTTTTAGAAAATTAATAAAAAATTAATTTTTCGGGTCGGGTTGCATCATCAAACCCCTAAACCGACCCGTAAAAATCGAGTCAGGTCGGGTCAACCCGAAATTATATAATTATTTTTAGAACCCGCCCAGGTCGGATCGTGATTTGACCCGACCCAATGAACACTCCTAGTTTCAAGTGTATAGATTAGTTGCGGTGGCATTGCGTCTTCATCAAGCACAAGACTTTTTATTTTGGTATTAGATCGAGTCATATTATAATAAGTCATTGTCTTGATGGTTGACAGTTGACTATTTTATTTTTTGCATCTTTTATCATAGTCCTTATATTATGTGGTTTTGTAACGGAATTCCAAACGGAGAGATTGTTAGGTCCATATGTGTTGGTAACTTCCATAGCAAAACAAGTTCAATTGATTTGTAATGAGTCTTGAAGATCTCAGAGTAATTGGACAAGTATGTGGACAACATCAGGGATTCCGTTCGTGTTGCACTCTTATTTGGGCTCGAATGCTTAACGTTAGTATATCATTTGATATTCCAATGTTAGTGTATCGTTTGATATTCCATTTATACATGGCAAGAAAGCCCGCGGCCCGGCCCGGCCCGAGACAAAAAAAGCCCGGGCCGGGCTTCAAAATGGGGGCCCGACTCGGGCCCGGGCCGGGCTCAACCCAAAAAGCCTGGGCCCGGGCTTAAAATAAAAAAATAAATATTTTTTAATTATAAAATATATATATTTATATAATAAATTTCTTATATTTATAATTTTTTATAATAAAAAAAATCGGGTCCGGGCTTAAAATAAATAAATAATACTTTTATTTATAAAATATATATATTTATATAATAAATTTTTATTTTTTTAATTTTTTATAATAAAAAAATCGGGCCCGGGCCAAGCCCGGCCCGAGCCCGAGCCCGACCGGGCCGGGCTTTTTCCGGGCCCGGGCCAAATTTTTTTTTGCCGGGCTCGGGCCGGGCTTTGATAAGCCAGGCCCGTTGCCATGCATAATTCCGTTCGAACAAAATCTTCCGAACGAGCTGACAAGAGGCTTCATATTCAATTTGCGTTCGTTATCGTGTTCGAACGGTTTTGAGGAACTACTCGCGTTATTGTGGCGTTCGAACACCCATAAATGATTTGGTTATTTTGGAGGTATTTTCAAGGCTTTTCAGGAGTAGGAAAATCCTATTTGTCATTACCTATTTAAACAAAGCCTTAACTACTTTACCTGGGATAGGAAACACATTATTTAGAGCTATGACATCTTTTATTTTCAACCTTCTTATGAAATCACCTTGAAGACTTCATTGATCTCTTGTCTTCTTTTTCTCGGTGAGTTTCTTCTTTGATAACCATCAACACAAAACACAACTTTAACTCAATATCCTAAGCCTTCAAAGTTCTTAGAAGGAGATTGATAGTCAGAGTTCTAAAGTTACGAGTTCGCATGGTTGATTCACCCAGAGATTTCAAAGATTCTGAAGAAAGGTTGCTTGGTGCGAATTCGGGGAGTTCTTAGAATTATTACAGTATAGAGGTATTCTTCGAGTCGGTGAAGTTGTCACCATAGGCCTTATGTAAGTTTTATCCGTTATAGTGGATTTGATTGGTAGTCTATATATACGGAGTGATTTTTCTCTTTCAATAGCTTTCCTTTTCGTCAATAAAATCTTTGTGTTGATTATTTTACTTTCCATTTTTCATTTATTGCTTTAATTATGTTTATGTAAATTATTTAGATTTAAGGGTGTTTGGACTTAACCATCTACACATTATTTATACTTATCTTAGATAGAATTTTCACATTGTATTCCCCTTTGCTTGCAATCTTATTCTTTAACTGAGTTTCAATCTTATTCTTTAATTAATAATTAATTCAACAATAATGGTGTGTCTATCTCTTGCACACAACTCCCTTGCCATCAATCCCACTAGCACAGCTCAAGCTTGGCATCATTAAGTCTTCACCATTGTTGCCACTGAACCGAGCGACAGCACAATCAGCAGCAAACAAACTTGAAGTGGCAAAGTCCCGGTGATCACCTCCCATTACAGGCATTTTTGCACCCATGTTAACTTTTGTAACATAGCCAGGTCTATATGTTTGTCCCAAGACACCATTCACTTCATCGCTCAAGGAGTAAAACTTGAACCCAAGATCAAGGTGAGCAAAGCAATCCTCTTCGGTGACACCATAGTTGTGAATTCTTGAGTCTTCTTCAGTAATAGGCACCACCTTGGTTGTGATCGTGAACTTCCCTTCAACTTCAACAATGACATTGTTGGTCTCAGAAGCTCTAGTGATGGACACATTGGTGGATTCCCACTTGGAGCCTTCAGTTTCCGGGAGGCTGACAGGCTCACCGTCGAAGCTGAGGGCGAGGCGGTCGACGGAATTGTCCCATGTGGAGGTTTTGAGGGCGGCAATGAAGAGCTGGTGTTTGTCAAAGAGGATTGCAATGGACTGAACCCAAGTGAAGTCTCTGTTCGTGTTATGGTTTCTCCTGCCAATGAAGTGAGCATTGATGTGTAAGTTGGAGTCGGCCACAAGGCAAAAGTCTTTGTCTTTCTTGCCATGGAAGTAAAATGTTATGCCATCTCCACCAATGAAACGGGGGTCTTGGCACACAGCGCCTGGCCTGTCTCACTCTGCAAAATTTAAACAGAGGACATAGGGCCATTTAATGTTGGTGTTGTAGTAAAATTTGTGGTAAATATAAGCATTTGTATAAGAATAATAAATATGAATGTGAGTTTTGTTTGAAAGAGTACTTACTGCAGACAGGCTTGCAAGCGACACAATCAACATCACATCCACCAGGGCAAGCCTGGGGGCATACGTGCACCTGATTGTAGCACTTGGGAAAGTTGTTGTTTCTGCATCTTGCCGTTACTGATGATGGTGGGGACGGGGTAGGATGTGATGAAGGTGAAGATGGAGTACTAGAAGGCGGTGTAAGAGATGGAATTGATGGCGTTGAAGGCACCGGGGAAGGCGTAGGGGGAGTAGTGGGAATTGAGGGAGGATATGGAGAAGATGGTGTTGGAGTTGGAGTAGGAGGGTTCGGAGCAGGAGTGGCTGGAGGCGTGGGCGTAGGAGGAGGAGTTGATGGAGTCGGTGGTTGAGTTGGAGGAGGATATGAAGGAGTTGATGGTGTTGGAGGGAGGGACTGGTGGAGTGTTACCATCTTCTGGTGGAGGGGAGTCACCAGAGCAAATAGGCTTGCAAGACTGGCAATGAACTGTGCATTGATCAGGGCAAAACTTGGGGCAAACATGCACCAAGTTGTAGCATTGCTTGTATCTAATGTCCTTACAAGTTGCATGACTGGGATTCTTTGCAATTCCGGTGGGAGTCCTTGCTGCTTCCGCTGCTACTACCATCACCGTGACCAGAACTGGCACAAGAAACTGTAGCTTAAACTTAGCCATTGGAATCATTGAAAGTTTCTTTAGGACTTGATATAATTTGGGAGTACTGACTGATGTTGTCATGGCCTATAGCCCCTTTTTATAGGTGTCCGAAATGAGACATATGATGAACCAAATGCCTAATATTTCGGATCAAAGCTTCTTGCCAACTGAATGTTCTATCGGAAGTAATCTTTCACATGGAATTAGTTCAATAATTTATGTTAATTAATCAGTTTACTTCACTTCGCCGGTTCTGATAATGAACATGAATTGGTTCTCGGATAAAATGTATTTGTCTTTATATGTCCATAATCTAAGCTATAGTGGTCTGATTTGGGCTCATAATATATCAATTCAAATCTAATCCCAATGAAGAAATATTTTTTTCCCCTCAAAAAGCATTGAAAATTACAAAGGTATTTTTAATGAGATGTCCAATAATAAAGATGAATATGTTTATATATGAAATGGACGTTTGACTAGTCATCATCAAAGAGAGAGTCAGAAATTGAACATTCCTAATACTATTACGTCCGGTATTTTAAAATTTTAAATTACTTGCTTTAAGCACTATTTTGATAAGTAGTTAATACAACAGTGATAGTTAATCTGTCAAATTTATATCTATCTAACTTTCTGATTGGAAAACACCATTTTTTTTTTAATTATTGGCTAATGACAACTCCAATTTCCTCTCCACTCATGTTCAAAATAATTCATCTGATTTTTTTTTTACAATGTCTTTTATATATTTTGCAACAAAATGATTTCACCAAGTAAAATTATTCGTGGCGGGCAGTCAGTACATTAATGTACTATAATGCCTACTGAAATTAATATACTAAATGCTTTTAACTTTATTTTTTCTTGAAATGGTTTGAAACTCAACCGCTAAATTATCTCTTTCGATCTTAAATAGAGTAGGTAAAATCCCACCACGGGTATATCGTTGTTGTGACGATGGCTAATATCAAATATCTAACAGATTATTAGATAGACTCTCTTCGAAGGAGAGAATAACATTGTGCCCCTTTTGGAGGTGCTTAAATAAGCTGAACATATCAATAAAACTAGGGGTGGCAATTTGGGTCAGGATTCGTTTATTCGTTCGATTCGATTCGCTTTAAAGCGAATATGGATTTGAAAAAATGGATTCGTTTAATAAATGGGTCAATTCGATTCGATTCGTTTATTAAACGAATCGAATACGAATTTAAGCTCATTGATTCGTTTATTCGTTTAGGATTCGTTTATCATTTTTATTTACTAGTTCTTGTTAATTTTCAATTAAGATTCGAGAAATTATAGCTAATTATCATAGAAAAAAGTAATATTTTCAATATTTGGTGATGTATTTTTAGTAAATATATTAATTACATATTTCATATGTATATATTTATGAAGAATTAATGTAAATCAAGTGCGGTAGATTATTTTATTAAATAATATCATTGACTAAACGAATAAATGAATATTAGTATTCGATTAGTTTATTAAACGAATCGAATACGAATCCTAATATTATGATTCGTTTAATAAACAAATCGAATACGAATCCATCACATTTTGATTCGATTCGTTTAGGATTCGATAGAATTCGATTCGTTGATTCATTTTGACACCCCTAAATAAAACTGAAACTAAAAAGACTCTGAACATCTATCCTATAACCTAAACTCCTACTAAAGCAAAGTAACAATGCAAAAATAAGATAATTGGCGACCCCTTAACCGATGTTCTTAGTTAGTAGGTGTTGGATTCCATGCATTTGCATGCATGACAGCATGCAAATGCATGCTAGCAGCAAATGATGGTACAACAGAAACACGACAACCCGTTTTTGCCAACGGTCAAAAACATGTTGCACTGTAGCATACGTTTTTGGCAGTATAAAATGATTTGAAAATCATCCTAAAATCTGTGAGTGAAACAGAGAGTATAAATAGTAAAGAGTGTTGATTTTTTTTTTTTTGTAAAGCTTAGTTTAAGCTATGTAATTCTTTTATTTGTGCAATAAAAAAGAATTTTTCTCTCACTTCTCATCTATTGTGTGTTTTTTTATCACAACAGTAGGCTTCCAATAGACTTCCCCTTAACATGCAACTCATGTGTAAACCCCCGTACAAACATACATATTACCCCGTGCAGCGTGAATGTCGCAGCCAAACAAAACCTCTAACCGAACTGGCGAGCAATCTAAAGTTGTGGGGTGAGGAGCCATATACTTGCACTGTGAGTATGAGTGTGAATGAGTGAAGAAGCTTAGCAAAACTGGGGTGTTGACAGTGTACTTAGGCCATGTTTTATGTGAAAAGAAATGTAAAGTGGGTTTAACTAAACAGTTATAACATGAAGCAAAACAATGTTTCTTTTCATTCGGCCTAAAATGTACTACTTTAGTACATACATGTGCCAAGTGTCATGATTTTGAAGTGGAGTAATCTATTGTTTAGCCTAAAATGAACCACATGATTGGTTAGATTAATTGATCATCACCAAGCCTGTGGTATGTGAATTTCATAAACAGCCAACAATTCTCAAAATCAGCCACAGCAGCGATGTGTGTGATCCATTAAATCATGCTACTCATGATGGTTCAACATATTTCTTGACTTTCACGGATGATAAGTCTAGATATGAATATATTTATTTGATGAGACATAAATCAGAAATATTTGACAAGTTCAAAATATTCTAAAATGAAGTAGAAAAAAAACTGGTAAATTCATTAAATGCCTTCGATCAGATCGATGCGGTGAATACATGAGTGACGAATTCATAAGTTATTTAATGGAGAATGAAATTCTTGCCCAATATAATCCACCAGGAACATCTCAACACAATGGTGTATCTAAGCGAAGAAATCGTACTTTATTGGATATAGTATGTTCCATGATGCTATAAAGATAGTCCATATTACCTTTGGGGTTACGTTTTACTTACTGATGTCTACATACTTAATAGAGTCCAATCAAAAGCTGTTTCTACGACCCTGTATCAAATATGGTTCGGTAGAAATCCAAGTCTTAGATATTTAAGGATTTGGAGTTGTCCAACATAAGTTAGAGTTGCACAGCGGGATAAATTGGTACCCAAGGGGTATAAATATAGGTTCGTTGGATATCCTGAAAATTCTTTGGGATATCAATTCTATGATTCAGAGCAACGAAATATATTTGTTGTTCGTTTTGCCACTTTTCTTGAAAAATGAATTTTGAGAAATAGAGAGAATTGTAGAAAGATTGAAGTTGATGAGTTTGATCCTAACAGTAAGGAACCTGAGATGGAACCAGAGATCCAACTAGGTGAATGATCTACAACACAGGTTCTACGTAGTCGAATAAAATATCAAAACATCCTGAGAGATTATTTTTAACATCTGATGTGAGCCTTGATATTCTCCTCTTGGAGGAAACCGATCCAACTACGTATAAAGAAGTAATATTGGATATCGATTCAGGAAAATAGCAGGAAGCCATAAAGTTCGAGATGAATTCTACCCATAACAATCAATTCTGGGACTTAATTGAACTTCCTGAAGGAGTTAAACCTATTGGTTGTAAATGGGTTTACAAAATGAAGTGAGGGCCCGATGGAAAGATAGAAACCTTTAACGCCTAACTGATAGCGAAAGGTTACACTCAACGTCTTGGGATTGACTATGAAGAAATTTTTTCACTAGTAGCCATGTTAAAATCCATTAGGATTCTTTTAGCCATTGCTACATATCACGATTATTAGATATGACAGATAGATATAAAAACCACTTTCCTAAATAGATTCTTTGAGGAGAATATTTATATGGAACAACTAGATGGTTTCGTATTCAGTGAGACTTCAAACTTGATTTGTAAGCTCCAAAAGTTTATTTATGGACTTAAACAAGCATCTTAAAGTTGGAATCGTCATTTTGATGAAATAATTAGATTATCTGGATTTATTAATAACGAGGAAGAACTGTATTTTTATAAGTTTGTAGTGGGAGCATGATAATATTCCTTGTTTTGTATGTAGACGATATCATTATCATTAAGAATGATATAGGATTGATGCAAACTACGAAAGCCCATCTTTACAAAAATTCTCTATGAAAGACATGGGTAAAGCTTCCTATATACTAGGTATAAGGCGATAGAGTTAGAAAGCTTATAGGATTGTCGTAATCGACGTACATAAATAAGATGATAGAAAGGTATGGTTTTACCAACTGCAAGGCATCAAATGTACCTTTGCGATACGACATACATCTTTCGAAGAAAATGGCACCTCAGACTGAGGAAGAGAGAGTTAGAATGTCTAACTTGTCATATGCTTCTTGCATTGGAAGCATTATGTATGCTATGCTATGTACGAGACCTAACAACAACTTTGGTGTCAGTGTGACTAGCCGATATCAATCTGATCCAGGTAATGATCATTGGACAGTCGTGAAATATATCCTGAAATATCTTAAGGGTACTAAAGATAAGTTTCTGATATATGGAGAAAATGAGCTACAAGTTAAAGGGTATACAGATTCCGACTTCCAGGGAGATCCAAATGATAGAAAGTCTACATCCCGATACATTTTTTTTTATCCTTAATGGCGGTGCTGTCAATTGACGATGTTCAAAGCAAGACTCAACAGTTGATTCCACCACTGAGACGAAATTTATAGCGACTTCAGAAACTGCTAAAGAAGTTATCTAGATTATAAATTTTATCACAAAATTTGGTATTTTCTCTAGTATTGCGGATTACATCTCATTATACTGTTGGGATTTATGTCATAGATCTTCATATATTTTAAACGGAATTGATTATTGTAATAATAATAATAAATACATTATTCATTTTATTAAAGTTGTTTGATTTATATCGAATATTGTCCAATTGTCTTGTTTACTTTGATTACTATTGTACCTTCAGACTTAGTGTATGTTTGATACACAAGAGGATTTAAGTATGAAGTTAGTAATCTAAATAGTCCATAGAGAGCAAATAAAGAGGGTACTTTATTTGTGGTTTATCTATAGCTGCAGTCCATTCTATACTTGTATGACGACCTTGATCCGGGGTCGTTCATGTAGTGACATAAGAATGGAGGCACCTTGTATGATGAGATCATATAGGACTGGACTCAGATAAATATGAATTTTTTTAATATCTGTTAACCGAATAAATTCATTTTATCTAATAGATAGTCATATATGGATTCGATCTTAATCTTGAATGTATTACGAACTCTTGCATAACATGCTATGTCCTTTGATTTACTAGGCTGAGGTTGGTATTGCATTCCCCGTCAATAAGTAAGTATTTTGGGGATACGATTTGGTGTGTAGCGGGGAACGTTTTACATAGATATGTAATTCATTCATTCTTACGAGAAGCAGATGAATATCTCTTTTAAGAGTTGATTCCAGACTTGAACAATTTGAGCTCTCAACTTTTCTATTAAGAATAGAAAGTTTTATATTCATAATTGTTATGAATTAATTGTTAATTATAGAATCAATGGTGCTTAAGAGACAAAATATTTAGAGGGGTTTAATGGACTTTTGACCTGGCTCTAATTATAGATATTTGTGAAGGACTATATCCATATGTAATGACTATATCGATGGAAACCGAAGAAGTTTGGTTTATTTAATCCATCTACGGTAATGAGAGTTCAACTTCGAGTTTTTAGTGAAATAACGCGGAGTTAATAATTCGTAATATTTGATTAAAGAGTTTAACTAATATTTCGGAATTATTGGAGCTTGGACCCGTAGGTTCATTTGGTCCCCGTGTTAGCTCGATTAACTGTAGCAAACCTAATATAATTAGTTTGCCTAATTATATGCTCACTTTATATTTATATATTATTAATGAAATTAATAATATTTATTGTCACAAATGAAAACTATGTTAAATTAGTTTAACTTAATATTTTTTAAAATTCTTTGATTATGAGATAATCAAGTTAGGATTATGAGATAATCAAGTTAGTAATAATTATGAGATAATTACTGCAACATAATTGAAGGTAAATAAATCATTATTAATATATTGATTTTTATTTATCATTGGAGACAAAGCCATATGGCTTACCATGTCATCCAAGCAATTATGTCTATTAGGTGGCTTGGATACAACTAATAGTTTTGTCATTAGCTAATGCAATTTATGCTTTGGTATGGCCTCCACATTTATGTGTTTGCCATTGAAAGAAAACATTGAATGCTTAATTACAAAATCATTATCTTTAGCTTAACATTTCTTATGCTTTAGTATGATATTCACATTTTTGTGTTGGCCATTGCAAGAAAGCATTAGATGCTTAATGACAAGTTTAATTGAATTGTGTAAGAGAATATAATCTCTACAATTTCTCTCACTTCCTAAAGTTAACACTTTGCATTCATTCACACAATTATTGTGAGAAAGAATTAGAGAGAAAATAGAGAGAGTTCAAGCATTCACAACTGTTGTGAGAGTGTTTGAAATTCCAAAGAGCCAAACACAATTGTGACATCCTAAATCTCTAAATAGTTTACAGATTTAATCTTTTTGAGTGAAGCCCACACTTCAGTTTGTTGGTTTCGAGTCATAGTTCGGAAGATCGAGTGGTTGATCCAAGTGTTGGACAACAAATGATTGATCTTGGCTACTACAATAAAAGAAAACGGCAAAGAAAATTTTAAAGATCCATACTGGATCCGGTGCCACCACAAGCAACTTCCGCCGCGCTAAGGAAAGTCGTTTCCTACAATTAGCATCAAGAGCTTAAGGTTGAAAAGTGTTCTTAACCCTTCTCCTTTAAAGTTTCAAGTTTTAATAATTTATATGCGATATAGATTATTAGAATGCATGTTATGATGAGTAGGCACAATTAGATTCATGAGATGAATGGTTTTTAATATTCATGTGATGAATGTTTACTTTGATTCATGTGATGAATGTATTGCGTTGATCGTTAATTTTTCCGGCTCTTATTTTTAGCATTGGGAATGTAAGACCATAAGGTCATATTCTTTCAAGTGTTGTAAGTTCATTCCCTTTGTAATAAGTTCATTATGTAATCCTATTTGTAACTTGGAGGATCCGATGCTGTGAAGGACTTTTGACGGATAAATTCCGTGAAGAAC
Source organism: Zanthoxylum bungeanum (assembly GCA_019454045.1). Classification (NCBI taxonomy): domain Eukaryota; kingdom Viridiplantae; phylum Streptophyta; class Magnoliopsida; order Sapindales; family Rutaceae; genus Zanthoxylum; species Zanthoxylum bungeanum. The sequence continues at coordinate 9,767 of SKCR01033002.1, read as the reverse complement.
TCAACAACACTCCATGGAACAAGATTTAAAGACCAAAAGATGCATTGGATTTATTGTACTAATTATATTAGTATAAAAAAAATAAGAGCCCAGTTTACACAATTTATGGATGTATGTAAAACTACATTCTGTTACGAGTCCGTAGAAAAATTAGGGACTAAAACAGAGTCCGGAAGCTCCGGAATGGAGTAAATGAAGTTCTAGTATTCAGATAGGCGTTCGAACGCAACACGAACGAAACTTCACTGCCTGAAAACGTTTGAACGCCCGGAAAATGCCACACAAATTTTTTCAGCCCAGATTTGGAATATATATATGTTTTAAATTGTTTATTAACATATCATATAGCCTAGGGTGTCTACTCTTGCATTTTCATATGTCATAACATGTAGACACACATGATATTCAAGTTATAAAATATGATTTTATGTAAATTTAAAAGTTAAATAAGAATATAAGATGCATGTAAACAGATTAATAAGATTAATTGGTCTAAATGTTTAAAAATTATGAATTCAAATTTTAGAAACAAATGGACCTTATGAGTACATTATTTTCCTTGGTATATCGGATGGAAACATGGACGTAAATTCCATAGCCGATTCCAAATGGAAGGTAATATGGTCTACACTCGGGATACAATACCACGTACCATTGAAATAAATAATATGCTTTTATCGATTAAATGGTTTGATGACATTTGGTCTATTCGTTGAATCCAAAATTTTAAAACCTGTTAGTGGATTAATAATTTAAGAGTTAAAATTGATTAGATCACCATAACAACTTGATTAAATTAGTTTAATTAAGTTAATTGATTAGTAGAGACTAATCGATATTAGTGAATAAAATTTTAAGAATTAAAATTGGTTAGATCATCAAATCATCAACTAGTATTAATTAAGGTTATGACTTTAGTCAGGCATAATCTAATATTCATAAAATACTAGCGAGATAGAAAACTTACACTTTTTAATAGTGCGTGGGAGAGGGGTATACCACAATATATCCCACGATCTCCATTGTTATCCAGAAACGTGAGATTCAATAGGCACCTCGAGACGGTTTTTCTTTGGTCCCCCTATGGATGGTGTCCTTTTTGGGTCAATATCAGGTTTGGATTCCGAAAGGATAGAGACTTAAGATGTATCTGGTGATTTGACCTACTCTACGGCGACACTTCACCAGTTAAGTCCAAGGGTTCCGAAATAATGGGTCACACTCACAAAAGAATGATTAAGTTGTTAATCAAAGCTTCCTTGATCAAAATAACGATAATTGATTAATATAGGAATAAGAGTTATTTCAGATATATTAATCAATTAAGAATATCTCAGTCTATCATGCGACTACTTAACCTACCCTACGGTGACACTTATTTATGGGATGATAGATAACTGTGGCATAGTAATTCTTTTTTGTTTCTAATTCATTGTACATTGATCATGTATCATGTTTAATTTTACGCCTAAATATTTGATAATTTTAATATGCGAATAAATGTTGAATTCGCGTTTATTATTTTTCAACCATGGCATCTGCAATAATCTCCATTATCCAACAACAAGAAAAATTAACTGGGGATAATTATGTTAAATAGAAAAGTGACATGAATGCTATTTGGTCTGTGAAGAACTTAAATTTATCCTAATGGAGGAATGTCCTACTGATCCAACACCTAATGTTGGCAGAGCTGCACGTAATGTCTATAATAATTAGATTAAAGCTCATGGAAAGCCCATAGCTATTTGATAGCATCCATGTCTGAGGTTCTTGCTGCACATCATGAGACTATGACGACAACATCAATGATTATGCAGTCATTACAGAACATATTTGGGCAACCTTCAGATTGGCAACAACATGAGGTAATTGCCTCTATATTGATAGCTAGAATGAATGAAGACACATCAGTTCGAGACTATGTGTTAAGGATGATGTCTCATCTTAACATGGCTGAAAGCCATGGTGCACGTATCAATGTGCAAAGTCAGGTGACAATGATCATGGAAACCCTTCCGAAGTGTTTCCTGCAGTTTTGAAGAAATTATTCTATGAATAAGTTGACTTTTACGTTGACTGAACTGCTGAATGAGCTCACCAATTACGAGTTTGTTATGAATGGTCCTCGTAGGTCCAATTTCGAGGAAAATATTACCGAATCTTCTAAATCTACAAAGAAGAAGAAGAAAGGCAATTGGAAGGCAAAGGAAAACTAATGAAAAAGAAGAACAACAAAGGCTCTAAAGGAACCAATGCCAAAGGAAAATGTTTCCATTGTGAACAACAAGCGCATTGGAAAAGGAATTATCCGAAATACCTTGTTGAGCTTAAAGAGAAGAAGAATACAGGTAAATATGATTTACTTGTCATTAAGTCTCTTTTGGTGGAGGATGATAAATCCATATGGATTGTTGATTCTGGTGCCACTAACCATGTTTGTTGTTCTTTGTAGCTACTTGACTCATTGAGGGACCTTGCTGAAGGTAGTTTTACCATGAGAGTTGGGACATTGGATGCTATTTCAGCTAAAGCAGTGAGAGATTCCAAATTAAACTTTAAAAAAGTTATTTGCGTTTGAATGATGTGCTATTTATTCCTGGTTTTCGCAGGAATTTGATTTCTATAATAAAACTCATGGAATGTGATTTTTCTGTTTCGTTTAATAATAAATCAGTTATTATTAGTAGAAATCGATTAAATATATGTACGGGAAACTCCGAAAATAATCTATATGTATTAAGGCCGGTAATGCATGAATCACTACCTAATACTGAAATATTTAAGATTGAAATATCTAAAACTAAAAGGAAAAATATTTCTCATGATGATACCTATTTATGGCACCTTAGACTTGGTCACATTAACCTTGACCGGAAAGATAGACTAATAAAGAACGGAGTTTTAAATCAGTTAAAACTCGGTACTTTATCTATCTGTGAATCATATCTAGAAGGTAAAATGACCAAAAGACCTTTTACTGAAAAATGGATAAGAGCTAAAGAAACTTTTGAGCTAATATATTCGAATATTTACGGACCAATGAATGTAAAAGCCCGAGGTAGTTTTGAATACTTCGTCTCTTTCATTGACGATTATTCTATATATGGGTATGTTTACCTAATGCAGCACAAGTCAGATACATTTAAAAAGTTCAAAGAGTATCGTGCTGAGGTTGAGAACCAGTTAGGTAAAAGCATCAAAATTCTACGATCAGATTGTGGAGGAGAATACCTTGATAGAGATTTCGAGGAAATCTTAGTTGAGCATAGAATTGTTTCACAGCTCACAGCACCTGGAACACCACAATAAAATGGTGTTGTGCAGAAAGGAGAAATCGGACCCTACTAGACATGATGGAATCAATGTTTAGTTATAACACTCTATCTAGTTCATTTTGGGGGTATGCATTGCAAATTGCAATGTATATCCTGAATATAGTTCCTTCTAAGTCTGTTTCTAAGACTCCCTTAGATTTATGGAATGATCGTAAAACTAGTTTGCGATATTTCGGCATATGGGGGTGTCCGGCACATGTGCTAAAGAACAAGACTACTAAGTTGGAACCACGTTCACATGTGTGCCTATTTGTAGGCTATCCTAAGGAAACTATGGGTTGATTATTTTATAGTCTAGAAGATAATAAAGTATTTGTGTCGATAAATGCTACATTTTTTAGGAGGATTATATGAGAGAGTTCAAACCTCGAAGTAAAGTGTTACTTGAAGAGTTACTTGCTGGTACGTCCAGTACACCATTGTCAAATATTGATAAAGACATTACACATTCTACATCTGAAAGTCAGATGCAAGTTTATCAGGATATCATACCACCTAGACACAGTGGAAGGGTTGTGAGACAACCTAAACGCTATCTAGGAAATGGAGAGGTGCAAGTTATTGCATATTGTGATGGTATAGATAATCCATTGACCTATCGTTATGAAATAAAAGATACTGATAAGGAGGAATGGCTCAAAGCCATGAACGTTGAGATAAAATCTATATACTCTAACTCAGTGAGAACTTGTAGACCAACCTGATGGGGTAAAATCCATAGGTTGCAAGTGGATCTACAAGAGAAAAAGAGGAATAACTGGGAAAGTACAGACTTTTAAGGCTATACTAGTGGCAATGGTTATACCAAAAATAGGGAGTTGACTATGAAGAAACTTTCTCGCTAGTAGCCATGCTTAAATCCATCATGATTCTTCTTTCCATTGCTGCATATTATAACTATGAGATTTGGCAAATGGACCTCAAGACTGCATTTTTTAAATGGCAATCTTGATGAGAGTATCTATATGGTACAACCAAAGGGGTTCATTACCTAAGCTCAAGAGCAAAAAGTTTGCAAGTTACAAAAGTCCATTTATAGACTTAAGCAAGTATCTAGATCTTGGAATATAAGATTTGATACTACGATCAAGTATTATAAATTTGAGCAGAATATCGATGAGTTTTGTGTCTACAAGCGCATCATTGATGGGAATGTGGTTTTCCTTGTGTTATACGTTGATGATATTTTACTCATTGGGAATTATATAAAGATATTATCGGACGTGAAAATCTAGCTAGCTGACAAATTCCAAATGAAAGATTTGGGAGAGGCAAGTTATGTACTTGGGATCCAGATCATTCGGGATCATAAGAAACGACCGTTAGTAATGTCTCAAGCAATCTATATCGACAAGATTCTTGTGCGATTTGGTATACAAAATTCCAAGAAAAGTAATTTACCTTTCAGACATGAAATTCATTTGTCTAAGGAAGGGTCTCCTAATACACCTCAATGAGTTAAGGAGATGAGACATATACCCTATGCTTCAACAGTTAGAAGTCTTATGCATGCTACATTATCCACGAGATCGGATATCTGTTTTGCAGTGAGAGTAGTCAGTAGGTTTCAATCCAACCTAGGATTAGATCATTGGGTAGCGATGAAATAAATTCTCAAGTATCTTCAGAGAACCAGAAATTATATGCTTGTATATACAAGTGAGGATATGATTCTGAGAGGATATACTGGATCTAATTTTCAGACGGATGTCGATTATAGGGAATCAACATCTGGATTAGTGTTCACCCTAGGTGGTGGGGCTATAATATGGAGGAGCATTAAGCAATCTTGTATTGCTGACTCCACCATGGAGGCTGAATATGTAGTAGCTAAGCAGCTAAGGAAGCAGTCTAGCTCCGTAAGTTCTTGGCAGATCTGGAAGTTATTGTAGATATGGATAAACCGCTCACACTTTATTGTGATAATAGTGGTGCAGTGGCAAACTCCAAATAAGCAAGAAGCAGCAAGAGAGGAAAGCATATTGAGAGGAAATATCACCTCATCAGGGAGATAGTGCAGGGATGAGATGTCGTTGTCATGGAGATTCCATCCGCAGACAACCTGGTTGATCCGTTTACAAAGACCTTATCAGCGAAAGTGTTTGAAAGTCACCTAAAGGGTTTAGGATTACATGACATGTCCTATTTGCTCTAGTCTAAGTGGGAGATTGTTGGGATTTATGTCCTAGATCTTCATTTATTGTAAAAGAAATTGATTATTGTAGTAATAATAATAAACGCATTATTTATTTTATCAAAGTTGTTTGATTGATATCACATATTGTCCAATTGTCTTGTTTACCTTGATTACTATTGTACCTTCATACTTGGTGTATGTATGATACACAAGAGGATTTAAGTATGAAGTTAGTAATCTAAATAGTCCATAGAGAGCAAACAAAGAGGGTACTTTATTTGTGATTTATCTATAGCTGCGGTCCATTCTATACTTGTATGACGACCTTGATTCGAGATCGTTCATGTAGTGACTTGGGAATGGAGGCACATTGTATAATGAGATCATATAGGACTGAACTCATATAAATACTAATTTCTTTTAATATCCATTAACCGAAGAAATTTATTTTATCTAATAGATGGTTATATATGGATTTGATCTTAATCATGATTGTATTACGAACTCCTGTATAACAGGCTATGTCATTTGATTTACTATGGTGAGGTTGGTATTGCATTCCCTGCCTGCCAATAACTACGTATTTTGAGGATACAGTTTGGTGTGTTGCTGGGAACATTTTACATAAATATGAAATTCACTCCTTCTTGCGAGAAGTAGATGAATATCTCTTTTAAGAGTTGATTCGAGACTTAAACAATTTGAGCGCTCAACTTTTCTATTGCGAATAGAAAGTTTTATATTCATAATTGTTAAGAATTAATTATTCATTATAGAATCAATGGTGTTTAAGGGACAAAATATTTAGAGAGGTTTAACGGATTTTTGACCCGGCTTTATTTATAGATTTTCATGAAGGGCTATATCCATATGTAATGACTATATCGATGGACACCGAAGATGTTTGGTTTATTTAATCCATCTACGGTAACGGGAGTTCAACTTCAAGTTTTTAGTGAAATCACGGAGTTAATAATTCGTAATATTTGATTAAAAAGTTTAATTAATATTTCAGAATTATTGGAGCACGGAATCGTAGGTCCATTTGGTCACATACAGCTCGATTAACTGTAGCAAACCTAATATAATTAGATTGTATAATTATATGCTCACTTTATATTTATATATTATTAATGAGATTAATAATATTGATTGTCACAAATGAAAACTATGTTAAATTAGTTTAACTTAATATTTTCTAGAATTTTTTGATTATGAGATAATCAAGTTAGTAATAATTATGAGATAATTACTACAAAATAATGAAGATAAATAAATCATTATTAATATATTGATTTTTATTTACCAATGGAGACAAAGCTATATGGCTTACCATGTCATCCAAGCAATTATGTCTATTAGGTGGCTTGGATACACCTAATAGTTTTGTCATTAGCTAATGCATTTTATGCTTTGGTATGACCTCCACATTTATATGTTTTCCATTGAAAGAAAGCATTGAATGCTTAATGACAAAGTCATTGTCTTTAGCTTAACATTTCTTATGCTTTGGTATGGCATTCACATTTTTGTGTTGGCCATTGCAAGAAAACATTAGATGCTTAATGATAAGTTTAGTTGGCTTGTGAAAGAGAATATAATCTCTACCATTTCTCTCACTTCCTAAGGTTAACATTTTGCATTCATTCACACAATTATTGTGAGAAAGAATTAGAGAGAAAATAGAGAGAGTTCAAGCATTCACAAGTGTTGTGAGAGTGTTTGAAATTCCAAAGAGCCAAACACAATTGTGACATCCTAAATCTTTAAATAGTTTAGAGGTTTAATCTTTATGAGTGAAGTCCACACTTCGTTTGTTGATTTCGAGTCATAGTTCGAAAAATTGAGTAGTTGATTCAAGTGTTGGACAACAAAGGATTGATCTTGGCTACTACAATAAAGGGAGAAGGCAAAGAAAATTTTAAATATCCATACCAGACCCTGTGCCACCACAAGCAACTTCCGCCGCGCTGAGGAAAGTCGTTTCCTTCATATACTATGAAAATAGCGGAGCCATTGTGCAGGCTAAGGAGCCAATGGCGCTTCCAAGTATAAACACGTAAAAAGGACATATCGCGTGATTAGAGAGATTATTGAGTGTAAATACATAGTGGTCTTAAAGGTTCAAGGAATAGAAAACATAGTAGACCCGTTTACTAAGGTCTTACCTCCTAAGTTATTCGATAAATATACGGAGGAGATGAGATTACGGTACCATCCAGATTGGCACTAAACAATGAAAGTTTGTTGGAGTTGGTGTTTGGAGCGCCAATCCCGATAATGTATTGTACATTTTATAATTTATTAATAAAATAACAATATTTTCATTTCATATCTTATTAATGGTAATGCTATTATGCATATTAGATTAATGTATAAATATGATGGAATGACATCGACGTTAGAATAGTCTTGTAGTAATACTGGATGTTAGGTGGTCCAAAATTAAGATAATATTACTATTGTAAACTATTCTTAAAGTAAATATTCATAGTCGTTGGTTTTGGAATACAATCAAATTCCTATAACCTAAAAGACTAGCACATATAGTATATTGGAATTAGAGTTTCAATGGTTTAACCCGATGTGCCATGAGCTTTAGAAACTCGTATAGACATGTGGGTATTTGTTGGAGTGAATACTGAATATCTCACAGGTGATTCCCAGTAGTTGAAAGTACACACCATTGTCAATAGGATCTCTTCGAGTCGAGTAGCATATGTAATGCTTTGACTATAAGATATCATTCATTTTGTGTAAGATTGTCCACGCTTTGATATCATATATGTCAAAAACATTTCATGGTCTGACCTCTATGTATTCATTGGGTGTGGACCGATGTACTCGTTAATTAAGTGCTTATCAAGATATGACCCGTCGGCCCATATGTGTACCATAAGAGGTTTAGGTATCCATGTGAGTAAGTCACAATTCTTAAGACTTTGGCCAAAGCTGATCACCTAAGGTGGATCGCATTAGTTGTAAAGAATCATACAAATGTCGACATGAGATGTACACCTCGAAAACTTGACAGTGTATTCTATGTTTTCTAAGCACAACTCGGATAGCTTACTACAGAGTGGTTGTTAAGCATATGTGATGATCTCGACTTGTATAGTTCAGAGAGGTCGTTCGTGTTCTTCATAAATTCGGAGGTGACCGAATTGCGTACATATTAGCTAGGCTTATATGACAGACGTGTCTGAACTTAGAGAGTCTCGCAATATGAAGTGTACTCATTAAGTACTTGGGTAGCCGATTATTTTTTATAATAAATAATATTCGATATTATAATTATAAACTCAGATAATCAAGTATTATTAGATAACATTGATTATTTACTTTGACCTAATTAGATTAATTTAAAATTAAATAATGGCTAAATAGTAAATTCATAAATATTTCTACCATTTGAGGATATTTTAGTAATTGTAAATATGTAATCATAAATGTATTTGGCTTGATTTAATTAGAATAAATCAAAATGGTAGACATGTAATTAATCCATTAATTGAATTTTGTCTTGATTTAATTGAATTAAATCAAAGTAAAAACAAAAGTGATTACTCATACTAATTATACATATTTGGATAAATTCGATTAAGCCCACATAAAAGTTGATTGGAACTTTAATAATTAAAAATTACCTATTTTTGTTATAAATAACAAACTTATGTAAATGTTTTAATTTTTCTTAAGAAAACTAAAACAAACAATTCCTAGAGAAGTTTGCCTAAGTTAGAGAAGTGCTTAGAGAAGTTTTGGAAGATCTCTACAACATTTCAACAGCAGAAATCAAAATTGGATCTTGAAGTCAAGCTTGCTAAACTTTGGAAGTTCTTCAACCATTTCAACAAATGAGATGAGATTGGATCTTGTATCAGCTTATTGGGTATGTTTGATCTTCTCATAAGCTATTTTTTTATTAGTGAGTTTTCATTAGTGAGACATATAGTAATGAATTATGTATTGGACATAATAACATAGCTTAAAGTTGAAATTAGGCTAATAAATTGTGTTAGGATGCTTTGGAAGTATATATACAATATGCTTTTAATTGGGTCAAAGATGTTCATGTTAAACATGGAACGATTAATAAGAGTTTGGAGCTCTATATTAAAGCTTAGAGCTATGGCTACCATTCTAGAATCACTTGACCACCTTTGAGTGACCTAGAATTGTTCATAAGTCATTTCATTATGAGATTCTAAATTGGTTTGTGTTTTGGATTCAAACAAATGCATATGTGTATTAGAATAGTTTGTGTTCTTCGCGAATTCGGAGGTGGCCGA
>SKCR01033001.1:0-43146 GCA_019454045.1 Zanthoxylum bungeanum | reverse complement strand
CCGCGCTCGAATTCGAAATGCGAATGCGCTCGCAATCACTCTCGGGCTCGGGTTCGCTAATTCCAAATTAACGAATTTTCCGTCGCGTCGTAATTAAATGATTACGCCTAGCGAAATCACTATTCACGTCGCTAACGAATTAATTCTAAATTAATTCGTTCGCGCCGAATTAAAATCTAATTTTAATTCCGCGTCAAAATCCAATTTTGATTAATATATCGAATATATTAATTTTAACCGATTAATTCCAAATTAATCGTTCTCTCTCTTAATTAATACTTTATCCCAGATAAAATATCTCCGCAAATAATCCCAGATTATTTTCTCTCTCATCGAATTAATCTCAGATTAATTCTATCTCTCTCTTCTAATTAATCCCAGATTAATCAAAGTGCGAGTCATACGTCATCGGTGAATCTTCAGGAAGCGACCATGAGATCTCCGGATATGTTGGCAGTAAATACGATCGTCGGACTGTCCGAACACGTAAGTACCTCGTACTACGTTTATATCGATTTACAAGACAAGGTTGGCTTCTAGCAAAGCGCCATGCCTACCCAATTCTCCAGAAATATTCTTACAGGAATATATAGATCTGTATCAAGCGTAGTATACCATAGTATTGTGTATATTGGCCCAGTATCGGATAATCACGTGCTAGGGCTGGGGCTGGATAAGTGTCTGCCCCGTCCGAAACACATGTCGGATGTCTGGTAACATAGTCTCTATAATCGGATATACATGACCTGGTCACAATATCCCGATTGGTTGCGCAACACTCAAGAGCACTAGTACCGTATCCTGCGTGACATCATCTCCAAATGACTGAAGTGACACTTCCATCTTGACATCACACCCATACACTACGACTCTCTGATAAACCCAGAAGTGGTGTACACAGAACCGGTTAAAGCCCCCTACCACCAAGACCAAGTTTATCGATTATCGTAAGTATTCGCGATGCAAGTCTCAGGTTAAGACTATACACACCTACCTCGATTTCGGCCTCCCATAGACACATAGTCATAATACCAATGGGATTCCGAGGGGTCTATCCAGAGCGAAGCTGTTTCCCGTACCATCGGTGAAACACGACCTCCTATCGCACTTGCATAAGTATCCAATACTTATATATATGAGAACTATGCCGTGTGCCCTCACAAACGCGCACAAGTGCAATACTAGCCTATTCCGCATTATCGATGTCCAGTCTCGATAATACTACGGCTAGGGATATTTAATGATTAAACCTTCGGGGACTGATACTGTCTCATATCATTCTCAGTCCAGGTACTAATCATAGGGACCTCTCTTCATTTATATATCTATGGTGATCTAATCCCAAATGATGAGAGTGCAATTTCCTTATTACATAGTTAATTTGCTACAACAACACAATGATCTGTGCAAATAGTGACGCTATGGGTCATATTATCCAACAGTCATTATATGTATTATTATATTGATGATGCATTGCATGGTGATAGTGTGTGATTCACTCAAATGTTATGCATGGAATTAGAGTGTTTGACACTCTAAGCCTTTGCATGGCTTGTGTCATAGATTTATTATTATTTAATAAATATTATGGCATAAATATAAATTGATTTTTGGTATCAAAAATCAATAAGAACAAAAAAAAAAAAACTCTCTTCTCTCTCACTTGGCCGAAAACTGCATGCAGTTTTTGGTCTTCATCTTCTTCATTTTGGTTGCCAAAAGCTTGAAGAAAAGGTTATTGTTTGGAACATACAAGGCTAGCACCTTCAAGGGATCAAAAGAGGTGATAGGGAAACCATCATAGAGCAAGGAATACACAAAGCTTGGAGCTTCCTTCTTCTTGTCTTCCTTGGCCGAAAGTCATCCACCTTGGAGCTTCCATTTGGTTCGTTTTTCTTCATCAACAAAGCATTGTAAGTATGATTCCGCCATACTTCGTCTTTTATATATATTCTTTGTTGTATTTCATGAATGCTTAATCTTTCCTTGGGACATATTATAGAAACCAACACCAGTATCACTAATTCATCTCTTTAATTTAGGTTCCATTCGTTTCTACAATTACATATATGATATGTATAGATAGAAAATTCGAATCTTGAAAAGTTTGAGATTTGAAACTTTCTTTTGTATAATTGTTATATAATTGAAAGTACTTGTGCCTCAGAGGTACGAGTGACATGTTTATCCTTTATACTATTCAATGGAATATTGTATTCTTTTTGATAGAATATCTTTTCTACGATCCCGAGTAATAAAATTATTTTATTACTTAGTAGGTTGACATTGGATGTTGACGATTGTAGAAAGGACTTGACTTGGTGAAGTCAAATGTGAGAGTGATAAACTGTAATGGAATTACATAATTAATAAGATGAAAAGACCCTTAGTCAACTTGCGTATAAGTACAATAGGATGTCAGAGTCATTTACAAAGTATTTGATACTTAATGATTCTGCTGTTTTCTTATTGAAGAAAATTTTCCTATAACTTATAGTGGGAGCGATATTTGATATTGATTTCGAAAGTTAGCATTGAACCATAGATCTAAAATTGTTCATGGCTCACTACGATCAAGTTTAGAACTTGATTAGGCTTTCTTTATGAATAGTTCATTAAATGTACAAATTGTTTGTGCAGTAAAAAGCACAGTGAGCTTGATAAAGGTTCGACCTTTATAGTATAACAATGAGAAAGGTTATACTCAGTAGTCTATTATAGATTCTGAGGAAACTTGTCTCTAGTCGTACTAATTGAATAGTTAAAGATCTGTTGGTTAATGTCGATATTAAACTATGTTTTTGGCTAAAGAATGCAAAGTGGTGTTCTTGAGTGATTTATTCAAATGCGAAATCCGTTGTGAGTTCTTTGTTTGAAGAGTTCATTCTAGAATGGCCCTGGAGTTTGTATTCTGCTTAGATCACAGTTTGATATATTAGCTTATGGAACCTATTGTAGACTCAGATAAGCTTTCCGAGAATCTGTGTTCTCTGGTTTTGATATCAGTCAGATTGTCTGGTTTTATTGAAGTATAGAGAATACATATTTGTCAGTAGGGTCAGTGGGAGCTTACAAATTTCTTTCTAGTATTATATATATCCTGAGTCTTCTTTTCTCCGTGGAAGCAGTGTGAGTAGCATCTCTTATATTTGATATAAAATTTTATAAATGATATAAAACTAAGAGACTAGTGAGATACTCCCATTAATCGCATATTAGATACGATCTAATAAAGGACACAATAAGACTATCTGTATGACAGTTAGAATAACTGTTTGACAGTTAACGGGTCTTTTATATATATAGCGTTCATCTTTCGTAAAGTATGATTCATTTGTCGAAAGTGAGATTGATTAAAATTTCTAGTCAATCATATGCATCATAAGATGATAGCGTAATGAAAACTATATTACGTGCGATTAAAATATCAATTTAATCGTAATTGTTACGAGTTATTTTGATATACCGCAGACCATGTTCTTTGTGATCTTTGAGATATTAAAAACTAGTTTCCTATTCATGGAGAATTTAGTCTGCAACCATAAGGTAAGATTAGTTTTGATCCTAATTATGACATTAGATGGTCTGTGTCATATAAATTCAAAAAAGATGCAGTGGGAGTGTCAATGTTGATTCTACTTAACTAGTGGAATCAGTTGCAAATTTTGAGGTACTGACTTAAGAAGTTGCAAAATGACCTTAATGATTAGAAGTGTTGATATTAGTTTGTGCTTGTGGTTGTCTTATAGTATTTGGATTTGATCCATACATACTTAGACAACTCAGTAGGCGGTTGTCTTATAGTATTTGGATTTGTTTTCTAAATACATTAGATAACTCGGTAGCTACAACACAAAACTGATATAGTGTCTGAGTCATATTGATGTAGAATTTGGATTCTGCAAAATATGAATGATGCTGGCTTAGGAAAATGTTTGCGTTTGTTAGATAGACTCATTTTGTTGAAGTATGCTTACTTGTTGTTGCCTACCCCTTGAGTGCTGGTGAGCTCTTGAGGGCCATGAGTATGCGATACGCATTAATATGTATATAGGATATCATGGATTGGCACTAGAGCAAGTGAGAGAATTTGTTAGGGTTGGTGCTCTGAGTGCCAATCTGGATCGTATTTATGTCCGATTCATAAATACGAGCAATTCTATTTTCCATGAATATTACTAATTTAACGGTAGCACCCTTGTCTTTTATACGCTTATTCGATCTAATTGAGATTAGATATCTGATTACGATTAGATCGAAATTGAATTTGGTTCAGTGATAAGTGTATATTAGACAAAGACCCTATGATTTAAAATATAGTGCGCAATTACAACTTAGTTTTAATAGACATTGGGAAGCACACTATTAGTTGTATATTTTGGGAAGCGGCCGCGAGTGCGCAATGGAAATTTAAAATTATGATGCCGTTATCCCTTTGCCCAAGACCCATTTGTTTTGATTATTCTACCAGCCTAGGCATGTTACTATATATTCTAAGCATAAAAACTCATAAAATGTGCAAAGAACATAAACTTAAACATGCTAACTATCATAAGAACTCTAATTAAAAATAAAGAAAGAAAAAGACTTACTTGAACCAAAGACTCATCCAGTCCTCCCTCCAATCTACAAGTTTTTCTCAAACTCAGCTGTTGGACAATTATGACCCATAGCGTCACTATTTGTATAGATCATGGTGTTGTTGTACAAATTAACTATGTGACAAAGGAGATTGCTCTCTTATGATTTGTGATTAGATCACCAAGATGTATAAATAATAGGAGGTCCTTATGATTTGTTCTTAGATTGAGAAAGATATGAGATAGTATCAATCCACGAAGGATGAATCATTAAATATCCCTAGTCAGAGTATTATCGAGATTGGACATCGATAAATGTGTAAAAGACTAGTATTACACTTGTGCGCGTTGTGAGGGCACAACGACATAGTTCTCATATATTTAGGTATAAGATACTCATGCAAGTGTAATAGGAGGTTGTGTTTTACCGATGGTACGGGAAACAGTTTCGCTCTGGATAGAACCCCTCAGAATTCCATTGGTAGTATGACTATGTGTCTATGGAAGTCCGAAATCAGGGTAGGTGTATTTGGTCTTAACTTGAGACTTGCACCGCTAATACTTGCGACAATCAATATACTTTGGTTTTGGTCGTCCAGGGCCTTAACAGGTTCTGTGTACTCCTCTGCTGGGTATATTGAGAATCGTAGTGTGTTGGGTGTGATGTCAAGACGGAAGTGTCACTCCAGTCATATGGGGATGATGATCGCGTTGAGATACAAAACTGGTTCTCTAAAGGGTTACAACCGTCGGGATAATATGACTTGGTCATGATTATCCGATAATAAAGAGACTAGTTGCTCGTAATCCGATATATGCTTCCTACAGGGCAGACACTGTACCAGCCCCAGGCCTTGAATGTGATCATCCGATACTGGATCGAAATACGCAATACTACGTATACTACGCCTGATATAGATCTTATATTCCTGTAAGGATATTTCTGGAGAATTGGGTAGGCATGGCGCTTTGCTAGAAGCCAACCTTGTCTTGTAAATCGGTACAAACGTAGTACTAGGTACTTACGTGTTCGGATAGTCCAACGACTGAATTTACTGCCAACATATCCGGGGATCTCATGGGTCGCTTCCCAAAGATTCACCGATGACGTATGACCCGCATATTAATTAATCTGGGATTAATTAGAATAGAGAGAAAATTAATCTGGGATTAATTGCGGATATATTTTATCTGGGATAAAATATCATTTAAAGAGAGATAACGATTAATTTGGAATTAATCGATAAATTAATATATTCGATATATTAAACGAAATTGGATTTCGACGCGGAATTAAAATTAGATTTTAATTCGGGCGAACGAGTTAATTTAGAATTAATTCGTTAGCGATGTGAATAGTGATTTCGCTAGGCATAATCATTTAATTGCGTCGCAACGGAAAATTCGTTAATTTGGAATTAGCGAAGCCGAGCCCGGGATTGTTTGCGAGCGCATTCGCATTTCAAATTCGAGTGCGACACACAAATCAAATCAAGCGTCAAATCGCTAGTTGCATCAAGCGTCAAATCATTAGTCACTTTGAGTGATGTGACCACTTGTCACATTGATTGATTGAGTGATGTGACTTGATGGAAGTGGTTGAAAGCTTTTTGAAAGCTTGATAGATATATATTATTATTTTAATATTTGGTATATGTTGAATTGATTTTAGAAATCTATTAACCATTACACATTTTCTAATTCTCTCTCTCTTCTCACGATTTTGGGAGCCAAAATCTTCATCTCTCTCATTCGGCCAACATGCCATTTTTCTTCTGGTTTGCCGAGAGCCAATGAGGAAAACGGAAGCAAAGTGTGATGATTTTGTGGCAAAATCATCATGAGTTAGCACTCCGAGAGACATGCGAAGGTGATAGGGAAGTCCACCCATGAGCTTGGGATCATTTGACAAAGCTTGGAGCTTGACGAATGACCTTCATGACCGAAAATGGAGGACAGTGGACTGCTCACTGCAGAGCTTGGAGGGAGGCAGAAAAGTTTTTTCGTTGTCCACCGCGTCGCTTATCCGATCGATGTAAGTATTCCACAACTTTCTTCAATGTATTCACATGTATTTTATGCTTGTTATTCGATCCTCGGGACCGTAGAAACTCCAACAATGGTATCAGAGTGGAGTAAAAGCATGAAATATGATTTAGGGCTTAAAATTTGGTAAAATGTTTTTGAGCATGATTTAATTAAATTGGATGTTTGAGTATGCTTAAAACATGTTGTATTGAGGATTGATTGGATCAATTTGATGAAATTGTGATTGGATCATTTTTCCCCAAAATATTAGCTTGGCCAAGAATGATTCCTTATTTTGATGTCTTGGAATTTTGTTTTTTGATCATTGGATGAGTTGAAAACAATTGGGAATGTTGATTTAATGTTGGATTTGATTTAATTGGATTGAATTAAAATTGGACATGAAAATCCCCTTTGGCCGAGACTAATATAACATGATTGGGTTTGATTTTTTGATCAAACTGTGTTGGACACTAATTGATGTGATTGAGAATGATTAATTAGGCTAATTGGTGTTTTGGAAATGATAATTGGGTAATTAATTGTGTTATACACTTTGGTTAATTAAATATGAAATTTGGAATTTTTTGTGTTTAATTAATTGGGCTTTAAATTGGATTTGGGTTTTAAAAGTTGTTAATGGGCTTATTAGGCTTGGTTGTACTAATTTGGGTTTAGGCTAAATTGGTTGGATCCAATTGGGCCCAAAACCGCTTCCATAAAGCCCAAATGTGACTAATGGACCTTTAAAGTTTAATTGGGCCTAATGGGCCTAAATTGATTTCTAGGCTTATGGGGTTACTCCCGGATTGGACTTTGGTTATTGGGTTTGACCCGAGTCCACCAAAAGTCCACGCCTTAAGAAATTAATTAAAAGCCCATTGGACTTTAATTAAATTAATATTGGATATTAATCGGGCTTTGATACCCGTAGCGATTAAATTTGGAATTTAAGTCGTAAAGGTTCGTCAAATAAAGTGTAGTATTTAATTTGGAATTAATTGGCGAATTAGTATTAAATACAAATTGAATTGGATTTAATTTTGTAGTTTAATTTAATTCGATAATTCGTACTTTGAGTACTTATTCGCAAAATGAGTTTGACTCGCGCAAAATCAAATCGTTGTTTGAACATTGGATGGTCATTAATTACCAGATTAATTAATTTGATTAGATTGATTGAAAACATGCTTGTGTGAATACATGGTTGCGATGCATGAATAATGGATGGATATTATATGGGTGGGGCAATTTTAGAAATTGTTGTAATAAATTTGGAATTTATTAATTGGACCTGCGTGTCCAGCCTTATTACCTCATTACTCTTTGTATTCTCTTCTCACCTATTCCCCTCAATGTAAATGAAGTTTCTTTAGAACTGTAGTGTAACGGGTAGAAGTAAATACTTGTGCTAGCGGGAGAAAGGAAATGGAAAGATTTGATCTAGGATCAATGTGTAAAATATCCATCCGCATATCATTATTATTTTTTCATATGAGCTTTATTATGTGTTTAGAATGCATGTTTAAGGGTGTATGATGATGAGACCTTAACAAAGATAATAAATTGGTTGCCAATTTGCACGCGAAAAACCCTCACAAAATATTAAGCGTTTTTCCTTCCATTGAGTGATTCTTACTCAAGATCCAAGACTGACATTGGCTTGTTGGCCAAAGTCAAGGCCTTTGTCCGTCGCGGATGTGTTTGAATTACGAGAGCTTTGTTCCATATCAGTGTCTTGTCCAAGTTATGGTTTGTTGGCCAAATTCAAGACCACTTCTTATCCATCGACATTGATTACGAAGATTTCCATGGTCAATGGGTCACGCTTGTTTGGGATCACTAAGTTTGTTGTGCCAAAGCCAAGGCTTAGTTGATTCAGAGGAAAAAGGTTAGGCAATATATTGGATATATTGGCATATATAAGATATATGTTTCAGATTTGGATGTCCCCCTACTGGATCTAGGAATTGGATGGGATCCAATTGATCTTAGAGATCTACCTAGTTAATTATCATACAAATAGATCGGCTAAAGTATTAAACCGTCACGGTAAGACCGTAATGGAAAATACTTAAGCAATAAGTTTCTAATATACTTGAAAGAGTATAGTATTCTTTCAATGAGGACTCCTCCCGGAACACGTCATTTTGACGGTGTATCCGAACAGAGTAACCGAATTTTGTTAGACATGATAAGGTTAATCTTGAGTCGCTCTGAGCTACCATTTCCTTCAACGGATAAGTATAAACAGTGCAAAACTTATTTTGAATAAGTTTCCATAAATATCTGTTTGACAGATATCATATTAGATATGAACAGGAAAGAAACTAGGTTTCTCATTCCTGAAAATTTGGGAATGCTAGGCATATGTTTGGATGATACCAAACTAAAACCCAAATTGGATAAGTGCCAATTGTAGGTCATCATAGGGATAGCAAAGTATAGTACTTATACAACTCACAAGAGAACAATGTAATTGTTGCTCACCATGCGGTTTTCCTGAGAGGAATACCTATATGCAGTGGTAAGTGGGAGGATAGTAAAACTCGATGAAAATCGGAGTAATACTATTCCAGGCACCGATTCCTTAATGGAACACAAATATTTCATCAAGGATGAAACTATACCAGTAATCTTCGAATACACAAGAACCGCGTATGTCGGAAGAGAGACAGAAGACAACCTTGGGTATGGGTTTCTGATCTTACCTCATAAAGATGTCAATCTTATTGAGGAATACCAACTGACTACGTGTGAGGAAGTGATACGAGGTATCGACTCCCTATTATGACAAAGTGTCATAAATCCGAAATGGATTCCATGTAAATCGACTATTTTTGGACACTAGTTGTTGTATCGCAAGGCATTGTGCCTATTGGTACTTATAAGTCTTCAAGGAAGAAATACATGGATGACAACATACCAACGTACTAAGCTAGGCTTATTATGAAAAGGTATCGTTATCAACATTGTGTTGATTACAACGAAATCTTTTACCTGTTGCCACGGTAAATCCATTTGGATAATGCTTGCTAATGCTGCATGTTTCATTTATGAAATATGACAGCTAAAACGGGAAAATCGCTTTCCTGAAAAAGAAACCTTTTGGAGGATGTTTACAACATCCTGACGGTTTTGTCGTACAAAAACTAACAAACAAGGTTTGCAGGTTATTCAATCCATGTTTGGATTGAAGCAAGTATTAGGTTCTTGGAATTATCGTTTTAATGTAATCATAATGCTTTATGATTTAATTCAAAACGAAAAGATTCTTGTGTATATAAGAGTGTTAGTCTGAGCGCACTGACATTGGCTGTCCTATCAATAATGATAATATGTCATTTCTTGGAAATGATATTTCCCATAAAACTATCGATGAAAGCTTGGCTTTCATAAAAATTCGTACATTGAAAAATGTACGTGACCTGATATCTCATACGCTTTGAGCATATGGATTCACAAACAGGCCAATCCAAGTGATAGTCACTGGATTGACATTAAGAACATCCATTAGTATCTTAGAGAACTTAGGATGCTGTCTTATACTATGGAGAATGAGAACTTGAAGTGACTGGGATCACTGCTGTAAGTTTCCATACCGATAATAAACGGTACTATATAAAATTTGAATAACGGAACAGTGAGCTGGAAATCTTCCAAGAAAGATACTGTTACCGAATAAACAACAAATGCGGGTTATTGCTGCAGCTGAGGCAGCAATAGAAGCCATTTGGGTTGATAATAAATCTAATTAGATTAGATATAGTTCTGTTAGCAGCTGAGCTAGGCTTCAGCACAGGCTAAAGAATTAATGGTCTCATCAACGATCCAGATACATACTTCGATATTCATCTGATTTGTTCGGATCATACATCGTGGCGATGTGATGATCGTATAAATCGCATCAGATGATAATCATGCAAATCCGCTGACGAAACCCTTTTTCTCTGCAGTTTGAGCCAACCGTACATAGTTCGGGTGTAAGACACTCGAGTGACTGGCTATAGGCCAAGTGGGAGATTGTTGGACAATTATGACCCATAGCGTCACTATTTGTACAGATTATGGTGTTGTTGTACAAAATTAACTATGTGACAAAGGAGATTGCTCTCTTATCATTTGTGATTAGATCACCAAGATGTATAAATGATAGGAGGTCCTTATGATTTGTTCCTGGATTGAGAATGATATGAGACAGTATCAATCCACGAAGGATAAATCATTAAATATCCCTAGTCAGAGTATTATCGAGATTGGACATCGATAAATGCGTAAAAGACTAGTATTACACTTGTGTGCGTTGTGAGGGCACAACGGCATAGTTCTCATATATTTGGGTATAGGATACTCATGCAAGTGTAATAGGAGGTTGTATTTTACCGAAGGTACGGGAAACAACTTCGCTCTGGATAGACCCCATCGGAATTCCATTGGTAGTATGACTATGTGTCTATGGAAGTCCGAAATCAGGGTCGGTGTATTTGGTCTTAACTTGAGACTTGCACCGCTAATACTTGCGACAATCAATATACTTTGGTTTTGGGCATCCATGGCTTTAACAAGTTCTGTGTACGCCTCTGCTGGGTATATTGAGAATCGTAGTGTGTTGGGTGTGATGTCAAGACGGAAGTGTTGTTAGACAGTTATGACCCATAGCGTCACTATTTTGTAAATGATATTGTATTATTGTACAAAATTAACTATGTAGTAATGAAATTGCCTTTTACCGTTTTGTAATTTATTTACTTTGATATATATGGTAAGAGTCCCTATGATTAGTTCCGGATTGTGATGATATGAGACGGTATCAATCCATAAAGGTTTAATCATTAAATATCCCTAGTCGTAGTATTATCGAGATTGGACATCGATAATGCGGAATAGACTAGTACTGCACTTGTGCATGTTGTGAGGGCACAACGGCATAGTTCTCATATATTTAAGTATATGATACTTATGCAAGTGCGGTAGGAGGTTGTGTTTTACCGATGGTACGGAAAACAGCTTCGCTCTGGATAGACCCCGCGGAATCCCATTGGTAGTATGTCTGCGTGTCTATGGGAGTCCGCTTCAGGGTAGGTGCATATGATCTTAACCTGAGACTTGCATCGCTAGTACTTACGAAAATCGGTAAACTTTAGTTTTGGTGGTCCAGGGCTTTAACGGGTTCTGTGTACACCTCTTCTGGATTTATCGAGAATCGTAGTGTATTGGGTGTGATGTCAAGATGGAAGTATCACTTCAGACATATGGAGATGATGATCGCGAGGGATACAGAACTAGTACTCTATAATGGTTGCAACCATCGGGATAATATGACTAGGTCAGGATTATCCGATTCAAAGAGACTGGTTGCTTGATGTCCGATATGTGTATCGTACGGGGCAGACACATCTCCAGCCCCAGGCCTTACATGTGATCATCCGATACTGGTTCGATATACACTATACTACGGTATACTACGCCTGTTATAGATCTTATATTCCAATAAGAATATTTCTGGAGAATTGGGTAGGCATGGCGTTTTGCTAGAGGCTAACCTTGTCTTGTAAATCGGTAAAAACGTAGTACTTGGTACGTACGTATTCAGATAATCTGACGGCCGTATTTACTGCCAACATATCCAGAGATCTCTTGGGTCGCTTCCCGAAGATTCACCAATGACGTATGATTCAAACTCGATTAATCTTGGATTAATTACAGAGAGACTTTATCTTGGATAAAGTACTATACATAGAGAGAGAACGATTAATTTGGAATTAAACGTAAAATTATTATATTCGATATAATAATCGAAATTCGATTTCGACGCGAAATTAAAATTAGATTTTAATTCGGGCAAACGAGTTAATTTAGAATTAATTCGTTAGCGACGTAAATAATAATTTCGCTAGGCGCAATTATTTATTTAAATTCGATTTAATTAACGTCGCGACGTAAGTTCGGTATTTCGGAAATATCGAACCCGAACGCGTGAGTGCACGTGGGCCCACTTTCATTTGGAAACGTGTGGGGCCCACATGACACATGTCATATTATGCATTATTTAATTCTAATGCATTGCATGGAGATAGTGTACAATGCACTCAATGGTTTTGCATGGAAATTGAGTGTTTGACACTCTAAGCCATTGCATGATTTGTGTCATACGTTTATTATTAATTTAATAAATATTATGGCATAAATATAAATTGATTTTTTGTAACAAAAATCATTCAACTTTTCTCTCTCACATTGCCGAAACTTGCAAGCAGTTTTTGGGCTCTCCATTTCTTCAATTTTTGTGGCAAGATTTGAAGAAGTTGTGCATTCAAAATCACAACAAAGGCTAGCACCTTCAAGGGATCATACATAGGTGATATGGGAAACTAATCCTTGAGCTTGGAAGGATCAAACTCGACTTGGAGTCCCTCTTTTCTTCTTGGCCGAGAGCTTCACTGCACAAGGGAGGAATTTCGCATCATCTTAGCATCCATTTTCAAGTATTGTGAGTATGATTCCGCCATACTTCAATTAATTCATTCATGTATTTATATATTTTGCTTGTTCTTGTTGATCTTGGGGCTTGGTTATTTTTTCCAACAAGTGTCACTACAGTCATATGGAGATGATGATCGCGTAGGGATACAGAACTGGTTCTCTAAAGGGTTGCAACCGTCGGGATAATATGACTTGGTCATGATTATCCGATAATAAAGAGACTAGTTGCTCATAATCCGATATATGCTTCGTACGGGGCAGACACTATACCAGCCCCAGGCCTTGCATGTGATCATCCGATACTGGATCGAAATACACAATACTACGTATACTATGCCTGATATAGATCTTATATTCCTGTAAGGATATTTCTGGAGAATTGGGTAGGCATGGCGCTTTTCTAGAAGCCAACATTGTCTTGTAAATCGGTACAAATGTAGTACTAGGTACTTACGTGTTCGGATAGTCCGACGACCGAATTTACTGCCAACATATCCGGGTATCTCATGGGTCACTTCCCGAAGATTCACCGATGACGTATGACTCGCACTTTAATTAATCTGGGATTAATTAAGAGAGAGAGAAAATTAATCTGGGATTAATTGCGGAGATATTTTATCTGGGATAAAATATCATTTAAAGAGAGATAACGATTAATTTGGAATTAATCGATAAATTAATATATTCGATATATTAAACGAAATTGGATTTCGACGCGGAATTAAAATTAGATTTTAATTCGGGCGAACGAGTTAATTTAGAATTAATTCGTTAGCGATGTGAATAGTGATTTCGCTAGGCATAATCATTTAATTGTGTCGCAACGGAAAATTCGTTAATTTGGAATTAGCGAACCCGAGCCCGGGATTGTTTGCGAGCGCATTCGCATTTTGAATTCGAGTGCGGCATACAAATCAAATCAAGCGTCAAATCGCTAGTCGCATCAAGCGTCAAATCATTAGTCACTTTGAGTGATGTGACCACTTTTCACATTGATTGATTGAGTGATGTGATTTGATGGAAGTGGTTGAAAGCTTTTTGAAAGCTTGATAGACATATATTATTATTTTAATATTTGGTATATGTTGAATTGATTTTAGAAATCAATTAACCATTACACATTTTCTAATTCTCTCTCTCTTCTCACGATTTTGGGAGCCAAAATCTTAATCTCTCTCATTCGACCAACATGCCATTTTTCTTCTGGTTTGCCGAGAGCCAAGGAGGAAAAGGGAAGCAAAGTTTGATGATTTTGTGGCAAAATCATCAAGACCTAGCACTCCGAGAGACATACGAAGGTGATAGGGAAGTCCACCCATGAGCTTGGGATCATTTGACAAAGCTTGGAGCTTGACGAAAGACCTTCATGACCGAAATGGAGGACAATGGACTGCTCACTGCCGAGCTTGGAAGGAGGCAGAAAAGTTTTTTTGTTGTCCACCGCGTCGCTCAACCGATCGATGTAAGTATTCCGCAACTTTCTTCGATGTATTCACATGTATTTTATTTTGTTATTCGATCCTCGGGACCGTAGAAACTCCAACATCAACATGCCCTTCCACGTTCCAAAAATCCACCCAAGTGTGTGGCCTCCAAAGGTGCACACACCAAAGCCAAAACTCAACGGCAAGACTACGCCTTGAGTGCACGGGTATTTTGCCCTTGGTGCTAGCCTAGGCAAATACCTCAAAACTTTTAACTTGAGATTCTTCTAGTTAATTAGACTTAAGGATCCTCAAAATCAGTGGCTTACTCTTAAACTTTAGAGTTGCTCACTTATATAAACCCAATATATGAAAGGTTTTTGGTGTAAAAATTTGTAAAGAATTCTTTGGGTTTATATAGGTGCTCCAAAGACAACAAAATTAATTAAGAATCCAATATGGGATAAATGCTAAATAAATCTTAGCCATTAGATGTTAATATAATGGTTTAATGAGATTATAAAACTCTAATAAGAGTTTGGGCCGAATTGGAATTCAAAACAAATAAAAAAAATAATTAAAAAACGCAGATTATTTATTTATTTATTTTCTTATTCATTTTTCCATTTCCCAAAGTGCCCCTATCGTCATTCACCAATCCCTAAGCCACTTTGGAATCTCATAAATGATCTGTTCAATAATTAAACACATTGAACCATTTATGAACAATTCCTACAGTAATTATATATGCTGTTAAATTTGTACTGTGCACTGTTAACCATTGATTTCGACTTTGTTGTGTGTGACATTTTGGGTTCCCCTCAAGATGGACATGAAATGAATCGTGATAATTTAATCGAACATAAATTATCCTCCGATCAGATGGTCGTTCGATTTCAATGACCAAGACTGACATCTAGCAACATGCCAAGGCCCCCAAATGAGAAGGAAAGATATATACTCATTATATATGTGATTTACATATGATACGGTCCCTCGCCTCACTGTATCTCCACCGTTTGACCTAGAGAATGGAAAGTGTCTACCCATATAGTCAAATGTATGATATTGATTGTGTCATGAATCGTGTTAACCCAAGAATCTCACATGATTCTTCTGTTGTGGCCACAGTCTCTAGCACTGATCACACATATCAACCTGCGAATTGGAATACTACTCTTATCAGAAAATATTATCCAAGAGAGTGGCGATTCTTTGTTGTATCTTTACAAACTTCATATGTTTCAACAAATGACCCAATCATACCCTTATGACCAGATCTTTTGAACCGGGGAGGGAGAATGTCAAAGTTATTTGATCTACTCATAATATTGTAAAGACCTCAAGTCTAAGGACTAGTCATACAATCGATACATGAAAGTTCTCACAGACACATGTGATAAACACTCCATGTGAAAACTTTCACCGGTCAATTCGATGGACACGAGCAACTCATGCATCCATGTTATACACCAAGCGGATGGATCTCCGCTAGTAGCCTATGAGATCGGCTACCCCACTTAAGGGTGGATCATATCATCATGCTAGTCTCTCCGCTTTGTGAACGCCTAGATTATTCAAAAAACAATGACTATGAACGTTTGAGAGTAACGATTCTCAAAAGGCGTGGAAGCCATCATCTTATTACTCCAAGGGCTTTTTTACAGTGTTTGATGATTCATATAATTTATGTAAGACACGTATAATAAAGATTGCCATTTTATTAATTAATGAAAATATTACAAATATATGTACATATAGCCCATCCACAAGTTGGGTACAGGGCATATCCCTAATAATCTCACACTTGCACTATAGCCAACTAGTATGAATCTGGACTCCATACTCTCGGGTGTGCCTATCATGCTTTTGTGGAGTCAACCCTTTAGTCAGAGAATCTGCAAGATTATCTTTTGTGGGTATTTTCTCTATAATAACTTCTTTTCTCTCAATAATCTCCCTGATGAGATGAAATCGCCTAAGTACATGCTTGGATTTCTGGTGGGACCTTGGTTCCTTTGATTGAGCAATGGCGTTTGTGTTGTCATAGTACATCGTGACGCTATTCTTTATCGCGGGAAGCACTTCCAGCTCCGTGATGAACTTCTTTATCCAGACTGCTTCTTTAGCTACCTCAAATCCTGCAATATACTCGGATTCAGTGGTGCAGTCCGCTGTAGTTGACTGCTTTGAGCTTTTCCAACTGACAGCTTCGTCATTCAAAGTAAATAGATATCCTGTTTATGATCTGCTGTCATCCTTATCGGTCTGAAATCTCGCATCACAGTAACCATTGACTTTCATCTCAGAATTTTTTCTCCGTATGTCAAAAACACATCCTTAGTTCTTCTCAGATACTTAAGGATTGTTTTGACAGCTGCCCAGTGTTGCTCACCAGGATTTGCCTGATACCTGCTCGTTATGCTAAAAGCATAAACGACATCAGGTCTTGTACATAGCATGGCGTACATGATCGATCCTATTGCTGAAGCATAAGGGATCATACTCATACGCTCTCTATCTGAAGGAGTATGTGGACATTGCTCCTTAGATAATTTGATTCCATGACAAGTAGGTAAATTACCTCTTTTGGAATCTTCAATTTTGAATCTTTTCAAAACTTTATCTATGTACGTAGATTGAGAAAGTCCTAACATCCTCTTAGATCTATTACGGTAGATCTTAATGCCGAGGATATAGGCTGCTTCTCCCAAATCTTTCATGGAGAAATTCTGAGATAACCATTGCTTGGTGGCTTGCATCATGGGAATATCATTCCCAATGATTAATATGTCATCGACATATAATGCAAGAAATATAACAGCACTCCCACTACTTTTCCTATCAACACAAGGCTCGTCTACATTTTTGATGAATTTAAATTATTTGATTGTCTTATCAAATCATATATTCCAACTTCTGGAGGCTTGCTTGAGTCCATAAATGGATCATTTAAGCTTGCATACTTTATTATGATCATCCTTATATGCAAAACCCTCAGGTTGTGTCATATAGACTTCCTTTACGAGGTTCCCATTAAGGAAAGCTGTTTTGACATCCATCTACCAAATCTCATAATCAAAGTGCGCAGCTAGTGCCAGTAAAATTCGAATTGACTTTATCATTGCAACAGGCGAGAAGGTTTCGTCATAGTCAATTCCTTGGATTTGTCTATAACCTTTCGCCACCAATCTAGCCTTATAGGTTTGGATGTTGCCTTCTGCATCAGTTTTACGCTTGTAAATCCACTTATAGCCTATGTGTTTTATCACTTCAGGTGCATCCACCAAGTCCCAGACTTGATTCTGATACATAGAGTCTATTTCAGATTTCATGGCCTCAAGCCACTTGACTGAATCAATGTCACACATTACTTCGTCATAACTGGTGGGATCGTCATTTTCAAAGACCTGATCATGTTCCTTATCAATATGGAAACCATATCTTTCAGGCTCATATCTTTCCCTACCAGACCTTCTAAGTTTATAACCTTGTGGTTGTTCCATCGCTGCACTTTTGAGGGGCATGGGGTTTAGTTCTATGTTAGTTTGTTCTTCTCGTACCTCATCGAGGTCAAGTCTACTCCCACTATATTTCTTGAGAAGGAATTCATTCTCTAGAAATTTAGCATTTCGGGAGACAAATGTTATTTGTTCATTTGGGACGTAGAACACGTATGCTCTTGAGTTCAAGGCATATCCTACAAACTTACATTTAACTGCCCTATCATCTAATTTGTTAGTTTGTGTGAGCTTAACATATGCGTCACATCCCCAAACTCTTAGATAACTAAGACTAGGACGTTTCCCATACCATAACTCATATGGTGTTTGACTAACAGTCTTGGAAGGAACTTCATTTAGTAGTAGTGTTGCAGTTTCTAAACAAGACCCCAAAATGAAAGAGGTAAATCCGTGTCTGGTATCATTGATCGGACCATATCTAATAATGTCCGATTTCTCCTTTCGGAGACCCCTTTATGCTGTGGTGTTCCCGGAGGAGTCCATTGGGAAACAATGCCATATTCTCTCTAGTAATCTTGAAATACGTCGCTTAAGTATTCACCACCTCGGTCAGACCTTAGTGACTTAATACTTTTATTAAGCTGGTTTTCTACTTCAGCTTTGAAGTCTTTGAATTTCTCAAAGGCTTCAGATTTGTACCGCATAAGGTACACATACCCAAATCGCGAGTGATCATCGATAAAGGTAATGAAGTAGGAGAATCCACTTCTAGCGGTGACTAACATTGGTCCGCATACATCAGAGTGTATGAGTTCTAATGTCTCCGCTGCACGTTGTTATTTACCTTTGAAGGGTAATTTGGTCATTTTACCAAGTAAACAAGACTCACAAGTTCCAAAAGGTTCATACTTGAATGGTATGAAATACTCATCCTTATGTAGCTTAGTTAATCTTGTTTCATTGATATGACCAAAGCGACTCTGCTATATAAGTGATTCATTGAGATTATTCGAGTTAACGTTGTATATATTAGAGGTTGAACATTTTTTGTTAGTTTATAAGACATAGATACCATTATTCAAAATACCATCTCCATATTTTATTTCATTGAAATAAATAGAACATTCATTACAACTTATTAGGCATGAAAAGCCTTTATTTCATAAAGAAGAAATTGAAATGATGTCCTTTACTAGAGAATGTACATAAACACAATCTTCTAAGTCTAAAACTAAACCATTCGGCAAAACTAATGAATAAGTCCCGACGCACAATGCAGCCAGTTTTGCTCTATTACCCATATGTAAGTCAACCTCCTCATGACAGAGTCTCCTACTGTTTCTCAGGCCCTGTACATTGTTACACAAGTGAGTCCCACAACCGGTGTCAAACACCCAAGTAGAAGGTTCAGAGTTTTGAGAATATAGTTCAATCATATACAACATACCTGAAGCATTGGGCTTCTTAGCCTCTTGGATTTCCCTATCTTCATTGCCTTTCAAGGATCTGCAGTCTTTCTTCCAATGACCCTTCTTTCCACAAAAGAAACATTTCCCTTTTCCCTTTTCTTCTCCACCTTACCATTGGGCTTTAGGTGATCTAGAGCCTTAGCCTTGCCCTTATTTTTCTTTGGGCCTCGTGGCTTCAGGTCCGTACCCGTTAGCATGACGGAGGTTTTAAGCTCCGGTTTCAAGTTATTCTCTACTTGCTTTATCAGATTATGCAATTCTGCTAAAGTAGCTTCTTTATTAGACAGATGAAATTACATAATAAAGTTAGAGAAGTCTTTTGGTAAGGACTGAAGAATTAAATCGTGACCTATCTCATGATCCTTGATGAACCCGAGGTTGGCCAATTTTTCAATGTGGCCAATCATCTTAAGCACATGTCCAATAACAAATCCTTCCTTATACCTTGTTTGGAATAAGACACATGACACTTGGAATCTCACGGTATGAACGAAAGTTGCATACAACTCCTTCAAGTGAAAGATGATGGTTTGAGCATCCATATCTTCGTGAGATTTTAGAAGTTCATCCGACATAGGGCCAAGCATTATGCAAACTGCTTGCTCATCATCATCGACGCGTTTCTTCCAAGCATCAATGTATTTTGGTCAGCATCTTCTGCGGGTTCAGGGGAAATCATCTTTCAAGAACATAGAAAATATTTTCTTGTCGTAAGACAATTTTAAGGTTTCTAAACCAGTCATTGTAGTTGTTGATGGTTATTATCTAGGTCCCAAGATCAAACAAGACATGAAAACAATGCGTGAATACACCAACGAAGATAGCGGAATACTTACATTGGTTGGTCGAGTCGAATCGGCAACAAACAAAGCCCAAAAAGCTCACTGGTTTGGCGCCACTGCATGCAGTTCACTGCCTTATGTCTATTGAATTTTGAGCTGCGAAATGGAGCTCCTAACTTCGTCGGACGGATCCCGGCTCATGGTCGAACCTCCCTACCACCTTCGCAAGACTCGTAAGTGTGCTAGCACTTGAATTTCCACCATGAAAACCCACTCTAGCTTCCCTCAAAGTCACGGTTTTTGTGATGAAAAACAGTGAGCTTTGTGCCCATTTGGGCGTGAACCAAAGGAGAGAAA
This sequence comes from Zanthoxylum bungeanum, assembly GCA_019454045.1. Lineage (NCBI taxonomy): Eukaryota > Viridiplantae > Streptophyta > Magnoliopsida > Sapindales > Rutaceae > Zanthoxylum > Zanthoxylum bungeanum. Next base: position 22,559 of record SKCR01033001.1, on the reverse strand, counting down.
ATGGAGAGAGAAGAAGTTGTTGACATAATGCAAAAAGGTGTAAAGCTTTTGATTATATATTTTCCAAAATAATAATCAATTTCCATTTAATTTTATCTAATAAATTAAATGAATTTTGGAGCCAAAAACCAAAAGTTTTCCCTCCAAAATGCTTTTACACTTTATGTCAAGTCCATCATTATTCACATCAAGTCACTTTAATAAAGTGACATGTCTTTGACGCTTGATGCGACTTGCGTCGCCGCACTCGAATTTGAAATACGAATGCGCTCGCAATCACACCCGGGCTCGGGTTCGTTAATTCCAAATTAACGATTTTTCCGTCGCGTCGTAATTAAATGATTACGCCTAGCGAATTCACTATTCACGTCGCTAACGAATTAATTCTAAATTAATTCGTTCGCCCGAATTAAAATCTAATTTTATTCCGCGTCGAAATCTAATTTCATTTAATATATCGAATATATTAATTTAATCGATTAATTCCAAATTAATCGTTATCTCTCTCTAGACGATATTTTATCCTAGATAAAATATCTCTGTAATTAATCCTAGATTAATTTTCTATCTCTTCTATATAATCCTAGATTATTTAAGAGTGTGAGTTGTGCGTCATCGGTGGATTATCGGGAAGTGACCCATGAGATCCCCGGATTAGCTGGCAGTAAATACGGTCGTCGAAGTATCCGAATCACGTACGTACCAAGTACTACGTTCTACCGATTTACGAGACAAGGTCGACTCCTAGCAAAGCACCAAGTCTACCCAATTCTCCGGACATATCCATTTAAGAATATCAAAGATCTGTATCAAGTGTAGTATACTAATGTATTGTGCATATCGGCCCAGTATCGGATAGTCACGTGCTAGGCCTGAGGCTGGATAAGTGTCTGCCCCGTACGAAGCACATGTCAGATGTCTGGTAACTAGTCTCTATAATCGGATATACATGACCTTGTCATAATATCCCGATGGCCGCGCAGCAATTAAGAGCACTAATACCGTATCCTGCGTGACATCATCTCCACTATGACTGGAGTGATACTTCCGTCTTAACATCACATCCAATACACTACGACTCTCTGATAAACCCAGAAGTGGTGTACGCAGAACCGGTTAAAGCTTGTACCACCAAGACCAAAGTCTATCGATTATCGTAAGTATTAGCGATGTAAGTCTCAGGTTAAGACTATACACACCTACCTTGATTTCGGCCTCCCATAGACACATAGTCATAATACCAATGGGATTCCGAAGGGTCTATCCAGAGCGAAGCTGTTTCCCGTACCATCGGTGAAACACAACCTCCTATCGCACTTGCATAAGTATCCAATACTTATATATATATGAGAACTATGCCGTTGTGCCCTCACAACGCACACAAGTGCAATACTAGCCTATTCCGCATTATCGATGTCCAGTCTCGATAATACTCCGGCTAGGGATATTTAATGATTAATCCTTCGGGGACTGATACTGTCTCATATCATTCTCAGTCCAGGAACTAATCATAAGGACCTCTCTTCATTTATATATCTATGGTGATCTAATCACAAATGATGAGAGTGCAATTTCCTTGTCACTAGTTAATTTGCTACAACAACACAATGATCTGTGCAAATAGTGACGCTATGGGTCATTTTGTCCAACAGTTGTCCCCTTTGAGCTTATGCTCATCAAGGATGGAACGAAGTGATATTCTGTTTTCCATTTGAATGTTTGTGAAATAATTTAACCCACATGTTAAGAGAGAATGTTAAAATTAGGAATATGTTTTCATTAATGTTTCATAATAAAATGGGTTTTTAATATTATGAAGTTGGTCCCACTCAATTGTTTTAAAATTTGAAGCAAATCGCATCAACCCCAATATGATGGATTTCTTGTGGGCAAGGATCCTATTATCATCATTTTACAACTCCGACTACGGCCGGTCGTTATAAAATGCGATAATTAGGTAGGTTCCCAACCAATTTATGATATAAATCACAATTCCTTGATCATTGGGTTGGGCAATCAAACATTCCATAGCTTATGCTAGTCCTTGTGGACACCCAATCTTTGCCACTAAGTTATATGACCACGCCTAAGGGTCGCTACGTCTTATGACTCTGAAATTCAAACCATTGTCAATAGTATGATTTAGGGACAAATTGGTATTGGTCAGTCTGGTAAAGCCTAGTCCTGCCAATACGGTTTAAGCCCTTTGGGTCTATACTTTACAATGGGAGGTAAATTTGAGACTTAAATTATTATTGAGGATTTTAGCAAGTTTAAGTGAATAATTGTCAAATGGACTCCTCCATTGAAAATTCCCCAGAGGGAGGGTGGAGCGAACTCTCTTAAATACCCTTACCTCTTAGGCTCTTATTGCCTTGGTGACAGGAATAACAATAGATCCTCCAAATTAGTCCAACACTTTAAATATGCTTTAAGGTAAGCTTTGAGTAAATGATTATCTAGATGTCTTCACAGCTTTTCCTTTTGGATATAAAAAGGTAGTGAGTGGAGGAAGACACCAAATCATTATCTAACTCTAGTAATACCTTTGGTTAAATTAACTTTAGTTTGGAAAGTTTTATAAACACCTTGGTCCTACCCCACTTGTATCTTTTATAATGTCTTTTATTATAAACAAGTGATTTATATTTATTAGCCTTAAAGGTAATAAATCTCTAAGTTCATCACGAAATAATTACTTAGCTAAGGGATAAGCAATACACTCTTTATTTCCTTAGAAAGTCTCTAGATGCTTGCACACTAAAATAATCATGCCAATTCTAATCATACATAGAATCATCAAGCATATGAGTTTTAATATGTTTGAATTATTTTAGGCATTAAATAACTTTGATTAATATTTAAATATGATATTGCATTTTATTTTATTCAAATAAATTTACTATTCACATTTTTTTACAGATGCGTGAAATTTAAATGAAATTTCACAATTCAAATCTTAACCAAATCATGCAACACTTATGCCTAAAAGTAATTTCAGGGTGTTAGCTTTCCAACGAGCTTTTACACACCCAATTGCGAGTTCAAATGAGAGATAACTAATCAACACAAAAACGGCGCGCTGATACCACTGTTGGGAAGCGGCCGCGAGTGCGCAGCGGAAAATTAAAATTATGATGCCGCTATCCCTTTGTCTAAGACCCTTTGTTTTGATTATTCTACAAGCCTAGGTATGTTACTATATATTCTAAGCATAAAAACTCATAAAACATACAAAGAACATAAACTTAAACATGCTAACTATCATAAGAACTCTAATTAAAAATAAAGAAAGAAAAAGACTTACTTGAACCGAAGACTCCTCCAGTCCTACCTCCAATCTGCAAGTTTTTCTCGAACTCAACAAGCTCTTCCATGTTGCAAAGAGCCACCCATGTGTGTGGCCATCAAAGGTGCACACACCAAAGCTAAAACTCAATGGCAAGACTACGCCTTGAGTGCACGTGTATTTTGCCCTTGGTGCTAACCTAGGCAAATACCTCAAAACTTTTAACTTGAGATTCCTCTAGTCAATTAGACTTAAGGATCCTCAAAATTCGTGGTTTACTCTTAAACTTTAGAGTTGCTCACTTATATAAACCCAAGATATGAAAGGTTTTTTAGTGTAAAAATTTGTAAAGAATTCTTTGGGTTTATATAGGTGCTCCAAAGACACCAAAATTAATTAAGAATCCGATGTGGGATAAATGCTAATTAAATCTTAGCCATTGGATCTTAATATAGTGGTTTAATGAGATTATAAAATCCTAATAAGAGTTTGGGCCGAATTGGAATTCAAAAAAAATAAAAAAAATAATAATAATAAAAAAACACAGATATATATATATATATTTATTTATTTATTTTCTTATTCATTTTTCAAATTCCCAAAGTGCCCCTATCGTCATTCACCAATCTCTTAGCCACTTTGGAATCTCATAAATGATCTGTTCAATAAATAAACACATTGAACCATTTATGAACAATTTCTACAGCAATCATATATGCTGTTAAATTTGAACAATGTATTGGTAACCATTGATTTCGACTTTGTTGTGTGTGACATTTTGGGTTCCCCTCTAGTTGGACATGAAATGAATCATGATAATTTAATCGAACATAAATTATCCTTCGATCAGGTGGTCGTTCGATTTCAATGACCAAGGTTGACATCTAGCAACATGACAAGGCCCCCAAATGGCCCAATCATACCCTTATGACCGGATATTTTGAACCGGGGAATGAGAATGTCAAAGTTATTTGATCCACACATAAGACTGTAAAGACCTCAAGTCTAAGGACTAGTCATACAATCGACACATGGGATAAACACTCCATGTGAAAACTTTCGGCGGTCAGTTCGATGGACACGAGTAACTCATGCATCCATGTGATACACCAAGCAGATGGATCTCCGCTAGTGGCCTATGAGATCGGCTACCCCACTAAAGGGCAGATCATATCATCATGCTAGTCTCTCCGCTTTGTGAACGCCCAGATTATTCACAAAACTATAACTAGGAACGTTTGAGAGTAATGATTCTCATAAGGCGTGGAAGCCATCATCTTATTACTCCAAGGGCTTTATTACAGTGTTTGATGATTCATATAATTTATGTAAGACATGTATAATAAATATTGCCATTAAATTAATTAATGAAAATATTACAAATACATGTACATATAGTCCATCCACAAGTTTGGTATAGGGCATATCCCTAACAATATATCCTTAAATAAAGTACCTGGTCAAGATTTGCTAGCACAGGTCGGTTATTAAAATATTTTAAGATCAGTACATGTTGTATATCGTGACTTGGTCCGATGGTTTATCCTAGTGAACCATGAGTCTCGGGAGACTCGTATAGATATGTAAGTGTTTATTTGATAAGACATTGAACTACTCACGAAAGGTTTCCTAATAGATGGTACACTTGTAGGTTCCTAGAACTTGCCAAGGATCTTCTAAGTCATGATTCGTGTGAATACTAAAAGAAGTTGCAGATAAACTTACATTGATCGGTTGGATAGATGTATGAAGTTCAAAATTGTTTATGTTGTTGAAGAGCTCCAAGCTCCTCCTTGTGTTCCAAACTCTTAGGAATGGTTTCCCTATCACCTTGTTTGATCTTTGAATGTGCTAGCAATGAATATTTTTGAAGTAAAATTCAATAACCAATAACCCTAGGCTCACGTCATTGTAGAGAGAAAATGAGTGAGTTTTTTCAATTTTTGTATTGTGTTGTGTAATTGATTTTCCTAAAGTCAATTACCATTTACCAAAAATCAAGTTGGTAAAATATCATTCAAAATGACAAAAATGTGTTTTACAAGCTACCATAATCACCACCAACTTCTATCAACCAAAAGTGAATAAAGTTGACTAGTGATGTGAGTTGGTGGGCCCCACTTTAAAATTCAAAATTCGAGTGGGCCCGCTTAACACATTTCGGTCTCGGGTTCGTTTAATTTCGAATTAACAAATTTGCCGTTGCGACATAATTAAATCTAATTAATTAAATAATTATGCTTAGCAAAATTATTATTAAAGTCGTTTACGAATTAATTCTAAATTAATTCGTTCGCCCGAATTAAAATCCAATTTTAATTCCGCGTTGAAATCTAATTTCAATTAATATATCGAATATATTATTTTATCGATTAATTCCAAAATAATCGTTCTCTCTCTTCTTTGCGAATTTTATCCCAGATAAATTCTTGCCGTAATTAATCCTAGATTAATTTTTTTTTCTCTCATAATTAATCCCAGATTAATTATGTTCGAGTCAAATATCATAGGTGAATCTTGGGAAACGACCCATGAGATTGCTGGATATATTGGCAGTAAATCCGGTCGTCAGACAATCCGAACACGTGCGCACCCGGTACCACGTTCTTACCGATTTACAAGACATGGTTGGCTTCTAGCAAAGCACCATACCTACCCAATTCTCCAGAAATATTCTTTTAAGGAATACATAATCTATACCAGGCGTAGTATACTAAGTATTACGTATTACGATCCAGTATCAGAAGTCACATGCTAGGTCTATGGCTGGAATTGTGTCTGCCCCGTACGAAGCATATATCGGATCACTAGCAACTAGTCTCTTTAATCGGATAATCATGACCTTGTCATATTATCCCTATAGTTGCAACAAACTTCAGTTTCTCCGTTCGGACACACCGTTTAATTGAGGTGTTCCGGGAGGAGTCAACTGTGAAAGAATACCATACTCTTTCAAGTAATCAAGAAACTCATTGCTCAAGTATTCTCTACCATGGTCTGACCGTAATATTTTAATACTTTTGCCGGTATATTTTTCTACTTCATGTCGAAACTCTTTGAATTTCTCAAAAGTTTCTAACTTGTGTCTCATAAGATACACATAACCATAACGTGATTCATCATCCGTAAAGGTTACGAAGTATTCATATCCACCTCTAGCCTGGCTAGACATGGGCCCGCATACGTCACTATGAACGAGGGCTAACAGTTTGGTGGCACGTGTACCTTTACCGCTAAAAGGTGTTTTAGGTATTTTACCTAATAAACAAGATTCGCATACATCATATGAATTTGGATCAAATCCGTCCAAGTATCCACTCATTGAAAGTGTGGATATACGAGTCTTGTTAATGTGTCCCAGGCGACAATGCCATATATAAGTTTCATCTTTGTTACTTAATTTAAGCCTTTTGTTTGTCATGTTATATGTTTGAGATTAATTTATATTAAAAATATAAAGACCATTATTTACATCAGCACTGCATATCTCAAAATCATTTTTATAAACAAAACACCATGTGTTTCTGAATACAAAAGTATACCCACATTGGGTTAAGCAAGATACAAATATAATGTATGTAGTCAAACTAGGTACATAATAGCAGTTTGATAAATTAAGTACATGCCCCGAGGGCAGTTCCAAAATGTAAGTCCCAACAGCCAAAACGGTGACTCTAGTCCCATTTCCAACTCGGAGGTCGATCTCTCCTGAAGCTAGTCTCTTACTAATCTACAGATCCTGCATATCAGTACATATATGCGTACCACAACCAGAATAAAAAATCCAATTTTTAAAACCAGAAGTAGACATGTTTATTTCAATAACAAACATACCTGAAGCCGGAGCCTTGCCCGCATTCAATTCCTTCATATGCACCTTGTACTCACGGCAGTCACACTTCCAGTGACCCCGTTTACCACACTGTAGGTAGATATCTTGGGATTTGTCATTTGCCTTCCCAAAAGACTTTGATGATTTGGCATTGCCCTTTCTTTTCTTCTTCTTCACACCTCCAATAGCCTTTGGCCAAGCCTTGGCAGACTGAGATGTTAAAGCGAAGTGCGCTTCACGCTTCTTGCCCTTTAAAAGCTCATTTTCTACTTCTCGCAGCATTGCCATCAACTCTCCAAGAGTATGATCTTGGTTCATCATATTGTAGTTCATGATGATCCCGCTACAACTGTTAGGAAGAGATTATAAGATCAAATTTATGGACTCGATGTCACCAATCATCTGTGACATATGGTGCTCGACAGATGTATCCTCTTACATACGAGAGCAAAAGAGCTTCTTTTGCAATTCATACCTCTGCGATCTAAGGTTAGATCGGTGAAGGTCCTTCAATTTCATCATCATAGTATATGGATCCAATCCCTTGTTCTGGCGATGAAATTAAGGGGTCATTGCAGTGAGCATGACAGATTGAGCAGTTGAGTTGTCATCACTGTGAGTCTTCCAAAGCTCAAGCGGCTGCTCAATTCAAGGCTTAGGCCCAAGAGGTCTCTCTATTGTATAGAGCATCTTCTCAGCCCCAGGACAATCCTGAGGTTCATATCCCAGTCAGGAAAGTTCGCACCATTAAAGACATTTTCACCCATGATAATGTTGGGTTTTCTAGGTCAAACCAAGATCATATTAAGCTATGAAATGTGCGAATACATCAAAGTAAAGTTGCGGAAATACTCACTTTGATCGGATTTGCGATGCGATGAAACTCAAAAGATTTCTTCACCATTGAAGCTTTCGGCCAAGCTTCTTTCTTTGTACTCCATGTGTTTCGGTCAAGCCCCATTTGAATGCTCCAAGCTCCAAGCTTTGAGAATGGATTCCATGCTCATGAATGGGTTTCTGTATCACCTTTGTGAGACTCATTTTGTGTGCTAGCATCATTGAAAAATTGCAACAATTTTTCTATTTCCCTTTTGTCTAACTCTCGGCCAAGGAGAAGCAAAAGAGATTGAGAGAAAATGATGGTGAAACTCACGCCCAAATGAGTGAAGAGAGAAGATGAAGTTGGTTGTTTTGATTTCCAAAATCTAATAAAACTTACACTTTCCAAAAAGTTGTACAAGGAAATTAAAGCCTTTCAACTATTCACATCACTCAAAAGTGACTTACATCACATCACTCAAAGTTGATGTGACTTACATCACAAGAATGACTAATGATGTGACGCGTGATGTGACTTATGGGCCCCACTTGATTCGAAATGCAAATGGGCCCGCAACACTCCCGGGCTCGAGTTCGCTAATTCCGAATTAACGAATTTTTCATTGCGACGTAATTAAATCAAATTTAATTAAATAATTATGCCTAGCAAAATTACTATTCACGTCGCTTGCGAATTAATTCTAAATTAACTCGTTTGCCCGAATTAAAATCCAATTTTAATTCCGCGTCGAAATCTAATTTCGTATAATATATCGAATATATTATTTTATCGATTAATACCAATTTAATCGTTTTCTATCTTTTAAATAGTATTTTATCCCAGATTAAATATCTCTGTAATTAATCCTAAATTAATTTTCTCTCTCTTATAATTAATCCCAGATTAATTATGTGTGAGTCATACGTCATCGGTGAATTTTTGGGAAGCGACCCATGAGATCCCTAGATATGTTGGCAGTAAATCCGGTCATCGGACTATCCGAACACGTACGTACCTAGTACTACATTTTTACCGATTTACAAGACATGGTTGTCTTCTATCAAAGCACCGTGCCTACCCAATTCTCCAGAAATATTCTTAAAGGAATATGTAATCTGTATCAGGCGTAGTATACATAGTATTGGGTATTGCGATCCAGCATCGGATGTCACATGCAAGGCCTGTGGCTGGAATTGTGTCTGCCCCGTATGAAGCACATATCAGATCTCTGGTAACTAGTCTCTATAATCGGATAAGCATGACATAGTCATATTATCTCGATAGCTGCAGCATATAAGAGCGCCAGTTCCGTATCCTACGTGACCATCATCTCCATATGACTAAAGTGATACTTCCATCTTGACATCACACCCAATACACGACGATTCTCAATATACCCAAAAGAGGCGTACATAGAACCTGTAAAGCCCTGGACGACCAAAACCAAAGTATATTGATTATTGCAAGTATTAGCGGTGCAAGTCTCAGGTTAAGACCAAATACACCTACCCTAATTCGGACTTCCATAGACACATAGTCATACTACCAATGGAATTCTGATGGGTCTATCCAGAGCAGAGCTGTTTACGTACCATCGGTAAACACAACCTCCTATTACACTTGCATGAGTATCCAATACCCAAATATATGAGAACTATGCCATTATTCTCCCATAACACGCACAAGTGTTATACTAGTCTATTCCGCATTATCGATTACGACTAGAGATATTTTAATGATTAAACCTTAGTGGATTAATACTGTCTCATATCTTATTAATTCGGAACTAATCATATAGACTTTTATCATTTATATATCCCGGTAATCCAATTACAAATGATAAAAGAGCAATTTCCTTTGTCACATAGTTAATTTGTACAACAAAACAATGTTATGTAGAAATAGTGATGCTATGGGTCATAATTGTCTAACAATCTCCCACTTGGCCTATAGCCAATCACTCAAGTGTCCTACACTTGAACTATTACGGGTCGCTCAAACTTTTGCTGAGAAAAAATGCTTTCGTCAGCGGATTTGCAAAGTTATCATCTGATGCGATTTATTCGATCATCACATCGCCACGATGTATGATCCAAACGAATCAGATGAATAGTTGAAGTATATACTTGGATCATTGATGAGACCATTAATTCTTTAGCCTGTGATGTAGCCTAGCTCAGCTGCTAACAGAACTATTCCTAATCCAATTAGGATTATTATAGATCCAAATGGGTTCTATTGCTGCCTCAGCTGCAACAATATTCCGCTTTTGTTGTTTATTCGGTAACAGTATCTTGCTTGGAAGATTTCCAATTCATTGTTCTGTTATTCAAACTATATAGTACAGTTATTACGACTTACAGTCGTTATGATCGGTTTAGGAAACTTGCAACAGTGAACCCAGTCACTTCAAGTTCTCATTCTCCATAACTTAGAAAGCATCCTTAGTTCATCTAAGATACTTAAGGATGTTCTTAACATCAATCCAGTGACTATCACTTGGATTGGCCTGATTGTGACTCCATATGCTCAAAGATATGAGACATCAGGTCGCGTACATTTATTTCAATGTACGAGTTCTCGGAGAGTGTCAACAACTTTTAGATCTATCCCAGTAGATCATTATTCCTAGAATAAAGGTTGTCTCTCCCAAATATTCTACGGAGAATTTTCATGAAAGCCAAGCTTTCACCGGTTGTATTATGGGAATGTCATTTCCAAGAAATGATATATCATCATTATATAGGACAATCATTGTCAGTGCGCTCCCACTAGCCTCCTTATATACACAAGAATCATTTTCGTTTTGAATTAAATCATATACCATTATGATTACATCAAAACGATAGTTCCAAGAATGCAATGCTTGCTTCAATCCATAAATGGATCGATTTTAACTTGCAAACCTTGTTTGCATGTTTTGGTACGAGAAAACCATCAGGATGTTGTAAACATCCTCCAAAAGGTTTCCGTTTAAGGAAAGCGGTTTTGACGTTCAGCTGTCATATTTCATAAATGAAACATGCAGCATCAGCAAGCATTATCCAATTGGATTTAACCATGGCAACGAGTAAAAGGTTTCGTCGTAATTGACACAATGTTGATAACGATAACTTTTCGCTACAAGCCTAGCTATGTACGTTGGTATGTTGCCATCCATGTATGTCTTCCTTGAAGACTTATATAGTACCAATAGGCACAATGCCTTCCGGTACGACAACCAGAGTCCAAACTTGGTTGGTATACATGGAATCCATTTCAGACTTCATTGCACTTTGCCATAATAGGAGTCGATACCTAGTATCACTTCCTCATACGTAGTTAGTACATGTACCTCAATAAGATTGACATCTAAATGAGGTGATATCAGAAACCCATACCTCCCAGGTTGTTTTCTGACTCTCTCCGACTTACGCGGTTCTTATGTATTCTAAGATTATGGTACAGTTTCATCCCTGATGAACTGTTTGTGATCCATAATGACTCGTTCCTGGAACAGTATTACTCTGATTTTCATCGAGTTTTACTTTCCTCCCACTTACCACTGCATATAAGTATTCCTCTTAGGAAAACCACATGGAGAGCAACAATTAAATTGTTCTTTTGTGAGTTGTATAAGTACTATACTTTGGTTTCCCTAGGATAACCCACAAATTAGGCACTTATCCGATTTGGGTTTTTGTTTGGTATTATCCAAACATATGCCCAGCATACCCAAATCCTTAGGAATGAGAAAACCCAGTTTCTTTCATGTTCATATCTAATATGAAGTCTGTCAAACAGATTTTCATGGAACCTTATTCAAAATAAGTTTTACACTGTTTAATGCATATCCTTAGAAGGAAAATGGTAGCTCAGAGTGACTCATAATTAACCTTATCATGTCTAACAAAATTCGGTTTCTCTGTTCGGACACACCGTCAAATTTTGGTGTTCCGGGAGGAGTCCAATGTGAAAGAATACTATACTCTTTCAAATATTCGAGAAACTTATTGCTTAAGTATTTTCCACTATGGTCTAACCGTGACGGTTTAATACTTTAGTCGATCTGTTTGTCTACTTCGTGTCGAAACTCTTTGAATTTATCAAAAGTTTTCGATTCGTGTTTCAAAAGAAACACATAACCATAACACGATGCCACATCCGTAAAGGTTATGAAGTGTTCATATCCACTTCTAGCCTAGCTAGATATGGGCCCACTTACGTCACTATGAATGAGGGCTAACAGATCGGTGGCACTTATACTTTTACCAAGTAAAAGGTGTTTTAGGCACTTTGCCTAATAACTAGATTCGTAGACTTTATTTGATTAGAATCAAATCTGTCCTAGTACCCACTCTTCGAAAGTATGGATATACGAGTCTTGTTTAATGTGTCCTAGATAACAATGCCACATATAAGTCTCAACTGATTAATTCAGTTTGAGCTATTTGTTTGTCATGTCATACGTTTGAGATTCATTTATATTCTAAATATAAATACTGTTATTCACATCTAATGTTTTTATCTCAATATCATCTTTATAAAATGAAACACTTTAGTGTTCTAGAATATAAAGGTATATCCGCAACGGATTAAATCTGATATAGATATAATGTTTCTAGTCAAACTAGTTACATTATAACAGTTTCCTAATTTAAGTACACACCCGAATGGTAGTTCCTAAACTTAGGTTTCTACGATTAAAATAGCGACTCTCATCCCGTTTTCGATTCGCATATCAATCTCGACTGAAGTCAGTATCCTACTCATTAGCAGATTATGCACATCAGTACATATCTTATGTACCACATCTAGTATCAAAAATCTAATTTTGAAACTAATACTTACATACTTGAAGCCGGAGCCTTGCCCCTCTTCACTTCCTTCATGTCTGCCTTGTCCATACGAAAGTCACGCTTCAGTGACCCCGTTTTGCCACAGTTTAGGCAAACATCTTGGGATATATCTTTTGTCTTCCTAGAAGACCGTGATGATTTTGCCTTTGCCCCTTTTAGAAGCTCTGGCTTTGCTTCCTAGAGCATAGCCATCAACTCTCCAAGAGTTTACTCTTGGTTCATAATGAACATGCCCCAGCTTTCGGGTAGAGACTATAAGATCAAATCTTTGGTAGTCTCGGCCACGTAGGTAATGCCCAGCTGACCTAGCTGATCGATGTCAGCAATCATCTACGACACCTAGTGCTTGACAGATGTACCATCTGACATACACGAGCTAAAGAGCTTCTTATGCAATTTGTACTTCTAAGATCTAATAATAGATCTATGAAGATCCTTTAATTTCAACATCATAGTTAAGGATCTAATCCTTAATTTTGACGACGGAATTAAAGTGTCATTGCAACAAACATAAAGGATTGAGCACTAAAGTTATCAACATATGAATCTTCCAAAGATCATGTTCTACTATTTGCTTAACTCCGGGCTTAGGCCCAAAAGGTTTCTCTATAAAATAAAGTAACTTCTCGTTCCCAGGACTATCCTGAGGTTTTATTCCCAATCTGAAAATTAAAGCCGTTTAATGATATTTTTCTCCTAGGATTATGTTTTAAACACTAATCTTTCAGTTATCTTGATTGCGATAGTCCAACTATCCAATCAACGATTTAAGGTACTATTCATTATAATGATTACTATAGTCTAACTATATAATCAACTATAATTTAATTGGTTAAATTCAAATATATTGATTACTATAATCCAATTATATAATCAACTATTATTTGAAGTAGTTTGAATACAGTCCAACTGTTTAACAAAACAACGATTAAATATTAGTCCAACTAATATATATTTAAATTAATGACGAAAAATTGAAATGAGCGCGTATTGGCATGTATCTAAACGAAATTGCAAATTTAATACTTGCCTCCCACTATTTTTTCGGCGAGCCTCTAACCATCTGTTGAGTACTCGGGAAACCTTGTTTCCTAGTGGGCTAGGATCTCGTTAAATAACACACAACCTTGACTTTGGCCAACAAGCTGTATGATATTTAACCAGGTAGATCTCTAAGATCAATTGGATCTCATCCAATTTCTAGATCCAGTAGGTGGACATACAAGTCCGAAAAATATATCTAATATATGCCAATATTTCCGATATATTCCCTAACCTTTTTCCTCTGAATCAACTAAGCCTTGGCTTTGGCACAACAAACTTAATGATTCCAGTTAAGCGGGACCCATTGACCTTGGAAAGCTTCGTAATCGATGTCGATGGACAAGAAATGATCTTGATTTTGGCCAACAAATCACAACTTGGACAAGACATGCGATATGGAACAAAGCCTTCATGATTCAAACACATCCGTGATGGACAAAGGTCAACAAACCAATGCCAATCTTGGATCTTGAGAATGAATCACTCAATGGAAGGAAAACACTTAATATATGTTGAGGGTTTTTCGCGTAATTGGCAACCAATTAATTATCTTTGATTAGGTCTCATCATACACCCTTAAGCATGCATTCTAAAAGCATAATAAGGCGCGGTAAATAAATTAATAATGATATGCGGATGGATATTTAAAACAACTTGGTCCTAGAATAAATCTCTCCCTTTCATCTCTCCCGCTAGCACAAATCTTACTTCTACCCAATTACATAACACTTCTAAAGAAACCTCATTTACATTGAGGGGAATAGGTGAGAAGAGAAATACAAAAAGTCAAGAGGTAATAGGTTGGACTGCAGGTCCAATTTAATAAATTCTAAATTTATTACAACAATTTCCAAAATTTCCCTCACCCATCTAATATCCATCCGATATACATTATTCATACATCACATCCATATATTCACACAAAACATGTTATCAATCAATCTAATCCAATTAATTAATCTGAAATTAATGACCATCCAATGTTTAAACAACGATTTGATTTGCGCGAGTCCAACTCATTTTAAGAATAAGTACTCAAAGTACGAATTCTTGAATTATATCAAACTACAATATTAAATCCAATTTAATTTGTATTCAATACTAATTCTTTATTTAATTCTAAATTAAATAATTACACTTTATTAATGAGCCTTTGCGACTTAGATTCTAAATCTAATCTTTACGGGTCTCAAAGCCCAATTAACATCCAATGTCATTTTAATTAAAGTCTAATGGGCTTTCAATTAATTTATAAGGCATGGACTTTGGCAACCAAAGCCCAATAAGGAATCACCCTTTGCCAAAAATCAATTTAGGCCCATTAGGCCCATTTAATCATATTTTGACTTTATGGAAATGGTTTTAGGCCCAATTGGATCCAACCAATTAACCTAAACCAAACTTGGCCCAACCAAGCCCATTAAGCCCAAATACAACTTTATTAGCCCAATTCCAAATTTAGCCCAACCAATTTAATCACAATATTCCAAATATCACAATTAAATTATTTAAAGTGTATTAGCCATAATTAATTAGTCAAATTAACATTTACAAAATACCAATTTACATAATTAATCATGCTTATTATCATAAACACATGTCCAATATTATTGAATCAAAAAATGATATCATTTCCATGCTTACTAGGTCACGGCAATTTAGAGTTTTTCAAATCCGATTTTGATTTTAATCCAATTAAATCCTAAATCAATTTACCCCAAGTCTTCCAACTCATCCAATGATCAAAAGAAAAAAATCACCATGACTATAAGGCACCTAAACTTTCAGCCAAGCCAAAAATTGCGGGAAAAATTAATCCAATTCAATTTTCATCAAATTGATCATGCATAACTCTACGTTATCATCATTCAAGCATATTCAAACAATCAATTTCATCAAATCATGCTCAAATCAATTTTACCCAAATTTTACCCTAAATCAATTTCATGCTTAATCAAAGCTTTGATACCATTGTTGGGTTTTCTAGGTCAAACCAAGATCATATTAAGCTATGAAATGTGCGTATACATCAAAGTAAAGTTGCGGAAATACTCACTTTGATCGGATTTGCCATGCGATGAAAAACAAAAGATTTCTTCACCATTGAAGCTCTCGGCCAAGCTCATTTCTTTGTGCTCCATGTGTTTCGGTCAAGCCCCATTTATGTGCTCCAAGCTCCAAGCTTTGAGAATGGATTCCATGCTCATGAATGGGTTTCCCTATCACCTTTGTGAGACTCATTTGGTGTGCTAGCATCATTGAAAAATTGCAACAATTTTTCTATTTCCCTTTTGTCTAATTCTCAGCCAAGAAGAAGCAAAAGAGATGGAGAGAAAATGATGGTGAAACTCACGCCCAAGTGAGTGAAGAGAGAAGATGAAGTTGGTTGTTTTGATTTCCAAAATCTAATACAACTTACACTTTCCAAAAAGTGGTACAAGGCAATTAAAGCCTTTCAACTATTCACATCACTCAAAAGTGACTTACATCACATCACTCAAAGTTATTGTGACTTACATCACAATAATGACTAATGATGTGACGCGTGATGTGACTTGTGGGCCCCACTTGATTCGAAATGCGAGTGGGCCCGCAAACACTCCCGGGCTCGGGTTCGCTAATTCCGAATTAACGAATTTTTCGTTGCGACGTAATTAAATCAAATTTAATTAAATAATTATGCCTAGCAAAATTACTATTCACGTCGCTTGCGAATTAATTATAAATTAACTCGTTTGCCCGAATTAAAATCCAATTTTAATTCCGCGTCGAAATCTAATTTCGTATATATATCGAATATATTATTTATCGATTAATTCCAAATTAATCGTTCTCTCTCTTTTAAATAGTATTTTATCCCAGATTAAATATCTCCGTAATTAATCCTAGATTAATTTTCTCTCTCTTATAATTAATCCCAGATTAATTATGTGTGAGTCATACATCATCGGTGAATCTTCGGAAGCGACTCATGAGATCCCCGGATATGTTGGCAGTAAATCCGATCGTCGGACTATCCGAACACGTACGTACCTAGTACTACATTTTTACCGATTTACAAGACATGATTAGCTTCTAGCAAAGCACCGTGCCTGCCCAATTCTCCAGAAATATTCTTAAAGGAATATGTAATCTGTATCAGGCGTAGTATAAATAGTATCAGATGTCACATGCAAGGCCTGGGGCTGGAATTGTGTCTGCCCCGTACGAAGCACATATCAGATCTCTGGTAACTAGTCTCTATAATCGGATAAGCATGACCTAGTCATATTATCCCGATAGCTGCAGCATATAAGAGCGCCAGTTCTGTATCATACGTGACCATCATCTCCATATGACTAAAGTGATACTTCCATCTTGACATCACACCCAATACACTACGATTCTCAATATACCCAGAAGAGGCGTACACAGAACCTGTTAAAGCCCTGGATGACCAAAACCAAAGTATATTGATTGTCGCAAGTATTAGCGGTGCAAGTCTCAGGTTAAGACCAAATACACCTACCCTGATTCGGACTTCCATAGACACATAGTTATACTACCAATGGAATTCCGAGGGGTCTATCCTGCCGTGACTGTTTCCTCGGTCAACACAACCTCCTATTACACTTGCATGAGTATCCAATACCTAAATATATGAGAACTATGTCGTTATGCTCCCATAACACGCACAAGTGCAATACTAGTCTATTCCGCATTATCGATGTCCAATCTCGATAATACTACGACTAGGGATATTTTAATGATTAAACCTTAGTGGATTAATACTGTCTCATATCTTATTAATCCGGAACTAATCATATGGACTTTTATCATTTATATATCCCGGTAATCCAATTACAAATGATAAAAGAGCAATTTTCTTTGTCACATAGTTAATTTGTACAACAACACAATGTTCTGTACAAATAGTGATGATATGGGTCATAATTGTCCAACAGATAATGTCTCTAACGTTGATCTTTCCTGCCATCTTAATTGCAATAGTCTAACTATTCAATTAACGATTTTGGGTACAGTCCAACTGTTACAAAAAAATAATAAAATATTAGTCCAACTAATATAAATATATAAAATGACGAAAATAATTTGAAAGCGCATATTTGGCAAGTATTTGAACGAAATTGCAAATTCAATACTGGCCTCCCACTATTTTTCGGCGAGCCTTTAACCATTTGTTGAGTACTTGGGAAACCTAGTTTCCTAGTGGGTTAGGATCCCGTTAAATAACCCATAACCTTGACTTTGGCCAACAAGTTGTATGATATTTAACTAGGTAGATCTCTAAGATCAATTGAATTCCATCCAATTCCTAGATCCAATAGGTGGACCTCCAAGTCCGAAACATATATACAATATATGATGCCAATATATCCAATATATTTCCTAACCTTTTCCTCTGAATCAACTAAGCCTTGGCTTTGGCTCAACAAGCTTAATGATTCCAGTTAAGCGGGACACATTGACAGTGGTAAAGCTTCGTAATCCACATCGATGAACCAGAAGTGACCTTGACTTTGGCCAACGAGTCATAACTTTCCCAAGACATGCGATATGGAACAAAGCTTTCGTGGTTCAAACACATCCGCGATGGACATTGATCTTGACTTTGGCTAACAAGCCAATGCCAATCTTGGATCTTGAGAGAGAACCACTCAATGGAAGGAAATCGCTTAATATTTGTTTGAGGGTTTCTCGCGTAAATTGGCAACCAATTTATTATCTCTGATTAGGTCTCATCATACACCCTTAAGCATGCATTCTAAAAGAATAATAAGGCGCGAAATAAATAACAACGATATGCGAATGGATATTCAACAAATTGTTCCTAGAACAAATCTCTCATTTTCCTCTCCCCGGCTAACACTATTCTAACTTCTACCCAATTACATAATACAATAAAGAAACCTCATTAAAATTGAGGGGAATTGGTGAGAAGAGAAATACAAATAGTCAAGAGATATAAGGCTGGACACGCAGGTCAAATTTAATAAATTCTAAATTTATTAAAACAATTTCTAAGATCGTCATTACCTATCTAATATCCATCTGATATACATTATTCATACAATACATCCATGTATTCACACAAAGCATGTTATTCAATCAATCTAATCCAATTAATTAATCTTTTAATTAATGATCATCCAATGTTCAAACAACGATTTGATTTGCGCGAGTCCAACTCGTTTAAGAATAAGTACTTAAAGTGTGTATTCTTGAATTATATCGAACTACAATTTTAAATCCAATTTAATTTGTATTCAATACTTATTCTAATTTAATTCCAAATTAAATAATTACACTTATATTTGTGCCTTTTAAACTTAGATTCTAAATCCAATCTTAATGGGTCTCAAAGGCCCAATTAACATCAAATGTCAATTTAATTAAAGTCCAATGGGCTTTTAATTAATTCTTAAGGCATGGACTTTGGCAACCAAAGACCAATTAAGGAATCACCCTATTTGCCATAAAATTAATTTTGGCCCATCAGGCCCAATTAAATAGTTAAAGGCCCAATTATTATATTTGGACTTTATGGAATGGTTTAGGCCAATTTGGATCCAATCCAATTGTCCTAAATCAACTTGGTCCAACCAAGCCCATTAAGCCCAAATACAACAATATTAGCCCAATTCAAAATTAAAGGCTTATTTTAATTAATACAAAATTCCAAATTTCATATTAATTTTTAATTAAAGTATATTAGCCACAATTAATTAGTTAAATTAATATTTCCAAAACACCAATTTATCTAATTAATCATGCTTTAATTTATCAACTCATGTCCAACACAAATTGAAGCAAAATCGATCTAATACACGCTTCTCGAGTCACGACAATATGCATAATGTATATCCAATTTTGATTTCAATCTAATTAAATCAACAATCAATATACTCAACATGCTTTAAACACATCCAATGGTCTAAAATCAAAAAATCACCATGATATATCTAGGGTCATACTTTCGGCCAAGGCAAGGAAATTGGGGAAAATTTATCCAATCAATTTTTCTCAATTTTAAGATGCATAAATCTAATTCATCATCATCCAAGCTCAACCAAACCATCAATTTGAAGAAATCATGCATAAATCATAAGAACCCCAATTAAAGTATATAAACCACAAATTAAAGTATATAAACCCCAAATTAAAGTATATAAACCCCAAATTAAAGGCTCTGATACCATTGTTGGGTTCCTAGAACATGCCAAGGATCTTCTAAGTCATGACTCGTGTGAATACTAAAAGAAGTTGGGGAAAAACTTACATTAATAGGTTGGATGGATATATGAAGTTCAAAAATTTTTGTGTTGTTGAAGAGCTCTAAGCTTCTCCTTGTGTTCCAAACCCTTGGGAATGGTTTCCCTATCACCTTGTTTGATATTGAATGTGCTAGCAATGAAGATTTTTGAAGCAAAAATCAAGAACCAATAACCCTAGGCTCACGGCATTGTAGAGAGAAAATGAAAGAGTTTTTTCAATTTTTGTATTGTGTTGTGTAATTAATTTTCCAAAAATAAATTACCATTTACCAAAAATCAAGTTGGTAAAATGTCATTCAAAATGACAAAATGTGTTTTACAAGCTACCATAATCACCACCAACTTCTATCAACCAAAAGTGAATAAAGTTGACTAGTGATGTAAGTTGGTGTGCCCCACTTTAAAATTCAAAATTCGAGTGGGCCCGCTTAACACATTTCGGGCTCGGGTTTGTTTAATTTTGAATTAACGAATTTACCGTTGCGACATAATTAAATCTAATCTAATTAAATAATTATGTATAGCAAAATTATTATTAAAGTCGCTTATGAATTAATTCTAAATTAATTCGTTCGCCCGAATTAAAATCCAATTTTAATTCCGCGTTGAAATCTAATTTCAATTAATATATCAAATATATTATTTTATCGATTAATTCCAAATTAATCGTTCTCTCTTTTCTTTGCGAATTTTATCCCAGATAAATTCTTACCGTAATAATCCTAGATTAATTTTCTCTCTCTAATAATTAATCCTAGATTAATTCTGTTCGAGTAAAACGTCATCGGTGAATCTTTGGGAAGCGACCCATGAGATTCCTGGATATGTAGGCAGTAAATCCGGTCGTCGGACTATCCGAATACGTGCGTACCCGGTACCACGTTCTTACCGATTTACAAGACATGGTTGGCTCTAGCAAAGCACCATGCCTACCCAATTCTCCAGAAATATTCTTTTAAGGAATACATAATTTATACCAGGCGTAGTATACTAAGTATTGCGTATTACGATCTAGTATCAGAAGTCACATGCTAGGCCTGGGGCTGGAATTGTGTCTGCCCCGTACGAAGCATCTATCGGATCACTAGTAACTAGTCTGTTTAATCGGATAATCATGACCTTGTCATATTATCCCGATAGTTGCAACATATTAGAGTACAAGTTTTGTATCCCTGCATGATCATCATCTCTATATGACTGAAGTGATACTTCCATCTTGACATCACACCCAATACACTACGATTCTCAATAACCCAGAAGAGGCGTACAAAGAACCTGTTAAAGTCCCGGACGACCGAAACCAAAACGTATTGATTGTCGCAAGTATTAGCGATGCAATTCTCAAGTTAAGACCAAATACACCTACCCTGATTCGGATTCCCATAGACACATAGTCATACTACCAATGAGATTCTGATGGGTCTATCCAGATCGAAGCAATTTCCATACCATCGGTAAACAGAACCTCCTATTACACTTGCATGAGTATCTAATACCCAAATATATGATAATTATGCCGTTACGCTTCCATAACGCGTACAAGTGTAATACTAGTCTATTCAGCATTATCGATGTCCAGTCTTGATAATACTATGACTAGGGATATTAAATGATTAAACCTTTAGTGGATTGATATTGTCTCATATATTATTAATCTGAAACTAATCATAAGGACTCTTATCATTTATATATTCAAGCAATCTAATTACAAAATGATAAAATAGCAATTTCCATTGTCACATAGTTAATTTATACAAAAACCATAATGTCTTTTACAAATAGTGATTCTATGGGTCATAATTGTCCAACAACACCAACCTCAATAGGAACCTTCTCGAGTTGAGTGAGCATAGTGGTCCTTCGACTTGAGATACCACTGTGGATATATGAGTTATCATCCACACTTTAATGGCAGTCACATCAACGATCTTGTCATGATTAGACCTCCGCCTATTCGTTGGGTGTAGACTGATGCTTATAATATCCTGTACGTATCAAGATATGATCCGTCATTCTTGTGTACAGGGCATAGGCATCCAGCACGTGTTTACGATCTAGTAAATCCATAGCTATGGTATAACGTTGGAAACTAGTTCTGAGTGTTATTTCGTGATCGTAAATTGAAAGTCGACTATATTATACCGAACAGATTTGACGTTCTAATCTATATCCCAAGTATAATACAGATGGCCTGTGATGGAGGGATTATACGTATGCTATGACATTGACTTGCATAGTTTAGCGAGATTATCCGTGGTCATCATAATCCACGAGTGGGTGGATTATGGACATGAAATTGGATTTCGTGATGGATAAACCTAAACTTAGAGAGTCCCACAATATGAAGTGTACTTGTTGAGTACTTGGGAAACTCGATATGAATAATAAGGATTATTCATAATACTTCACCGGATTAAATGAGTTAATTCGGATAGTTTAATCGGTTAATGATAACACATGC
>SKCR01033000.1:0-69572 GCA_019454045.1 Zanthoxylum bungeanum | reverse complement strand
TTGATAAACAGATCGGCTATAGTATTATACCGTCGCGGTAAGACCGTAATGAAAATACTTAAGCATTAAGTTTCATACATACAAGAAAGAGTATGGTATTCTTTCAGATGAGGACTCCTCCCGAGACACGTCAGTTTGACGGTGTGTCCGAACTAAAAACGAATTTTGTTGGACATGATAAGGTTTATCACGAGTCGCTCTGAGCTACTGTTTCCTTCAATAGGATATGTATTAACAGTGCAAAACTTATTTAGAATAAGTTCCATATAAATCTGTTTGACAGATATCATATAGGGTATGAACAGGAAGAAACGGGTTTCTCACTCCTAATAATTTGGGTATTCCAGGCATAACGTTTGGATGATACCAAACTAAGACCCAAATGGATAAGTGCCAATATAGGTTATCCTAAGGGAAACCTTAAGTATAGTACTTATAAATCTCACATGAGAACAATATGATTGTTGCTCACCATGCGGTTTCCTGAGAGGAATACCGATAGCAGTGGTCAGTGGGAGGATAGTGATACTCGATGAAAATCGGAGTAATACTATTCAAGGCACGAAGTCCTTAATGGAACACAAATAGTTCATCTATGATGAATCTATACCATTAATCTTCAAATACACAAGAACTTCGTAGATCGGATAGAGTCAGAAAACAACCTAGGGTATGGATTCTGATCTAACCTCATAAAGATGTCAATCTTATGAAGGTATACCAACCGACTACGTTTTGAGGAAGAGATACGAGGTATCGACTCCTTATTATGGCAAAGTGCCATGAGTCCGAAATGGATTCCATGTATAACAACTATTTTGGATACTAGTTGTTGTACCACAAGGCATTGTGCCTATTGGTACGTAAACGTCTTCAAGGAAGACATACATGGAAGGCAACATACCAACGTACAAAGCTGGGCTTTTGAAGGAAAGGTATCGTTATCAACATTGTGTTAATAACGGTTCAACCTTTTACCTGTTGCCATGGTAAATCCATTTTGAAGATGCTTGTTGATAACTGCATATTTCATTTATGAAATGTGTCAGTTACAGATCAAAATCGCTTTCCTGAAAAGGAAACCTTTTGGAGGATGATTAGAACATCCTGACGATTTTGTATAACCAACAAACAAGGTTTGCGGGTTATTCGATCCATGTTTGGATTGAAGCAAGCATAAGGTTCTTGGAATTGACGTTTTGAAATAATCATAATGGTTTATGATTTGACTCAAAACGAAATAATTCTTGTGTATATAAGGAGGTTAGTGGGAGAGGGCACTGACAATGAAATTCCCATAAAATAATTGGTGAAAGCTTGGCTTTCATGGATATTCTTTCAATAGAAATTCTCCGTAGAATTCTGGGGAGTAACAACCTTTATTCAAGGAATAAAGATCTACTGGGATAGATTTGGAGTTGTTAACACTCTCTGGAAATTGTACGTTTAAAATGTACTTGTATTGGTGTCTCATACGCTTCGAGCATATGGAGTCACAATCGGGTCAATCCAAGTGATAGTCACTGGATTGAAGATTAAGAACATATGTTAGTATCTGAGAGAACTAAAGATGTTGTCTGAAACTTTGGAGATGGAGAACTTGAAGTGACTAGGATCACTGCTGCAAGTTTCCAAACCTGTAAATACTGCGGTACTATAAAGTTTGAATAACGGGACAGTGAGCTGGAAATATTCCTAGCAAGATAACTGTTGCCGAATAAACAACAAATGCGGATTATTGCTGCAGCTGAGGCAGCAATAGAAGCCATTTGGGTCGAAAATAAATCTAATTAGATTAGATATAGTTCTGTTAGCGGCTGAGCTAGGCGTCAGCACAGGCTAAAGAATTAAAGGTCTCATCGACGATCCAGATATATACTTCGATATTCATCTGATTCGTTCGGATCATACATCATGGCGATGTGATGATCGTGTAAATCGCGTTAGACGATAATCAAGCAAATCCGCTGACGAAAACCTTTCCTCAGCAATTTGAGCGAACCGTACATAGTTCGGGTGTGGGACACTTGAGTGACTGGCTATGTGCCAAGTGGGAGATTGTTGGAAAAAATGACCCATAGCGTCACTATTTGCACAGATCATTGTGTTGTTGTTGCAAATTAACTATGTGACAAGGAAATTGCACTCTCATCATTTGTGATTAGATCACCATATATATATAAATGAAGAGAGTTCCCTATGATTAGTTCCTGGACTGAGAATGATATGAGACAGTATCGGTCCCTGAAGGATTAATCATTAAATATCCCTAGCCGGAGTATTATCGAGACTGGACATCGATAATGCGGAATAGGCTAGTATTGCACTTGTGTGCGTTGTGAGGGTACAACGGCATAGTTCTCATATATATAAGTGTTGGAGACTTATGCAAGTGCGATAGGAGGTCGTGTTTCACCGATGGTACGGGAAACAGCTTCGCTCTGGATAGACCCTTCGGAATCCCATTGGTATTATGACTATGTGTCTGTGGGAGGCCGAAATCAAGGTAGGTGTGTATAGTCTTAACCTGAGACTTACATCGCTAATACTTACGATAATCGATAGACTTTGGTCTTGGTGGTACAGGCTTTAACCGGTTCTGCGTACACCACTTCTGGGTTTATCAGAGAGTCGTAGTGTATTGGATGTGATGTCAAGACGGAAGTATCACTCCAGTCATAGTGGAGATGATGTCACGCAGGATACGGTATTAGTGCTCTTAAGTGCTGCGCGGCCATCGGGATATTATGACAAGGTCATGTATATCCGATTATAGAGACTAGTTACTAGACATCCGACATGTGCTTCGTACGAGGCAGACACTTATCCAGCCCCAGGCCTAGCACGTGACTATCCGATACTGGGCCGATATGCACAATACAATTGTATACTACGCTTGATACAGATCTTAATATTCTTATAAGAATATGTCCGGAGAATTGGAAGACTTGGTGCTTTGCTAGAAGTCGACCTTGTCTCGTAAATCGGTAGAACGTAGTACTTGGTACGTACGTGATTCGGATACTCCGACGACCGTATTACTGCCAACATATCCGGGGATCTCATGGGTCGCTTCCCAAAGATTCACCGATGACGTATGACTCGCACTTATATTAATCTGGGATTAATATGATGAGAGAGAGAATTAATCTTGGATTATTTGCGGAGAAACTTTATCTTGGATAAAATGCCTTATTAGGAGAGAGAGAGAGATCGATTAATTGGAATTAATCGATAAAATAATATATTCGATATATTATTAAACGAAATTAGATTTCGACGCGGAATTAAAAATCGGATTTTAATTCGGGCAAAAGAATTAATTTGGAATTAATTCATTAGCGATCTGAATAATAATCCGCTAGGCGTAATTATTTAATTCTCGTCACGACGGAAATTCGTTAATTCGGAATTAGCGAATTTGGGCCCGAAAGTGTTTGCGGACACATTCGTATTTTGAAACGGGTGGAATCCGCAAATCACATCGCGATATCATTACTTGACACGAATAGATGATGGATGTATCTAGTCACCTTTAAGGGATAATACATTGTCTCTATTCTCAATGTGAGATAATGATGGCAAATGATGAATTTCCTTTGGAGGGAAAAACCTTTCACGGTTTTTGAAGGGTTTTTGATTAAAAAATTCATTTGGTATTTGATATCATTTCATTTTGCTTTTCATTTTGTCTCTCACGGTTTTTGAAACAACAAAAAGAGAAAAAGAAAATTGAAAAGTCTCTCACCTCTCTCTTCTTCTCCTCTCTTCTCTCACGCCATTTTCTGGTTTCAAGAGGCTGTGAACTGCCGAATAGAACAAAAGGAAATGGAGGGAAGCAAGTGTGTTTTGTGGCAAAACAAGAGTGCTAGCACACTCCGGGATCATGCCAATGTGATAAGGGAAGTATACCCATGAGCAAGGAACGTTTTGATGAAGCTTGGAGCTCGTTTTCTTGATCAAAATGGAGCAAAACAGAAGCACAAACAGCTGCAGTGTGGGCGCACATGAGCAGTGGGCAATGAGCAAAATTTCAGTTCGTTTTTGTTGCCAAATCGTCTCTCAACTGCTCGATGTAAGTATTCCGCACTTCCGTCGTTGTATTTGCTTATGATTCATGCTTGAGTTTTGATCTTGGGACCTCTAGAAACTCCAACACATAAGATTTTGGGGTTTTTTGTCCAATTCAAAGTACTATCCAATTGACCTCAAATTAACATCAAACATTATGATTCCAATTCATCTAATGAATCAAAAAACAAAATTTCCAAGAACCCAAAATCAATAAAGCATTCGGCCAAGGTCATCAATTTGGGGAAAATAATTCCAAATCATTTTTCAACAAATTGGTCCCACCAAATGAAATTAAACATGTTATAAGCATACTTAAACAATCAATTATTCAAATCATGCTCAACAAACATTTACCCAAATTTTAAGCCCTAAAATTTCATGCTTGAACCTATTGCTCTTGATGCCATTGTTGGTAATAATCTAGGTCCCAAGATCAAACAAGACATGAAAAGAATGCGTGAACACACCAACGAAGATAGCGGAATACTTACATCGGTTGGTTGAGTCGATTTGAAGACGAATGAAGCCAAAATGCTCACTGTCAGGGACGCCCACTGCATGCAGTCCACTGCCTCCAAAAACAGAATTTTGAGATGAGAAACGCAGATCCTAGCTTCGTTGGACGGATCCCGGCTCATGGGTGAACCTCCCTACCACCTTCGCAAGACTCGTAAGTGTGCTAGCACTTGAATTTTCACCATGAAAACCCACTCTTTTTCCTTTTATTCACGCCAAAATGGCTTCAAAAACCAGTGAGTATTTTTAGTTTGGGCGTGAGGAGTGTAGGGGTTGGTGCTCAGAGTGCCAATTCCCGGTTGTATTTTGTTAAATACTTCTGTAAAACGTTTTATCAGTAATAATATATGCAGTTTCTATAATATAATCTAATCTTTTATATGGTAAAGACGTAATGACCTTAGAATGATTAGTCATGATACAGTTGCAAAAGCGTCGCAACGGACATTGAGTCGTATCATGACGTTGTCATTCTCAGACAGTTCCTGGTCAAGGTTTACACTACTTGGTCAGTATAGTAAACCCGTTGAGACCGGTACATGTCGTATACTGGAATATATGATTCCAATGGTTTCTCAATGAACCATAAGTCTTGGAGACTAGTATAGACGTGTAGGTGTTTATAGTGGATAAACACTGAACGACTCACGAAGATTCTTAATGGATGGTACACCAGCGTCAATAAGAATCTTCTTGGGTTGAGTAGCACTTGTGATTCTTAGACTTGAGATGCCATTGTGGGCACATGAGACATCTTCTACACTTAGACGGCAGTCACGTCACCGATCTATTAGATCAGACCTCCGCCTGTTCGTTGGGTGTAGATAGATCCTCAGGGTGTCCTATGTGTATCAAGATAGGATCCGTCAGTTCTGTGTACCAGAGCATAGGTAGTCCATATGATTAGCAATCAGATAAAACCATGGGCCCGTGGTAAGTTTAGAAGCTAGTTCTAACATTCTTTTTGAGATTGCTAATAGAATAGTCGACTGGATAGTCCCGATAGAGATTTGACGTTTACTCATATATCTGGGATTTATCCGGATACCTGTGACGGAGGAATTATACATTTGCCATGACCTCGACCTGTATGGTTTAGCGAGATTATCCGTGATCGTCATAATCTACGGGTGGATAGATTATGGACATGAAATTTGATTTCGTGACGGAAATACCTGAACCTAGAGAGTCTCAATAATGAAACATACTCGTAGAGCACTAGAGCAACATTAATAAATAATATTGATTATTTATAAAGTCGTTTAATGGTTAAACGCAAGTTACATGCTAAGAGACTAGATAGTCATTTCCTTAATTATTGTGTATTTACATTTAATACTTGATTAATTTAAATACAATTAATTAATAGTCAAAATGAGTTATTTGACTTTTATCCTAAATGAATATATGTTTTTAATATTTAATGTAAATATTATACATATATTTAATATATTTGTATTTGATTAATTAATTGATTATTTAATTGTTAAATGATTAAATTAATTAAAATATAAATATCTTATGTTAGGATAATTAAAGTTAATGATGTTAGTTGCATTTGTTGACCAAAATAAATATCTAATAAAGTTGTTTGTAAGATATTTGTCAAAGTTGACCAAATGCATTTGAAATGAAAATTGAAATGAAAACTTGAATTTTTGTCTTGTAAATTTCGGCCAAGGCTAATTTTTGACAAGTATAAATTGTTTTCATTTGCTTTTCATTTAACAAAAACCTAATACACATTTCACAAAAGGAAAACTCCATTGAAGAAAGCTTAAAGAAACTTTGAGAAAGAAAGAAAAATCCAAGAAAGCATGATTTTAGTAAGTTTTCTCCAACTTACTATTAGTAGGGAATTGTTCCTTAGGATCTAGGCTTTCATATTTGATATCCTTAGGTTATTTCTTTCTTTGTTCTTGTGGTTTTTTTTGATGGAAAACTTTGGTGAAATTGTAAAGCATGTATGATGAAGAAAGGATATGACTATTGTAGTTATATGTAATCTTTTAAGGTTTATGAAACCATGTTGCTATTCTAGAGTTGTTGACCCACTCTTAAATGACCTAGATTTGATCTTGAGTTGTTTCATTGTGTTGAGACTTGAATTGGATGAAAGATTGATGATTGAAACATTTGATTTAATGTAAATGGCATAATTTGCCCAATTTGTGGAAATTGAAAAATTAGGGTTCATGACTAATTCCAAATTTGGGGGTTTTCATATATGTTGTGTATTTATGTGTGTATATGATGGCATACAAAGTTTCATGTTGATTGGATATCATTTGGATGTGTCTTGAAGCATGAAAGTGCAAAATGCACAAAATTGAACCCAAGTGAGGCTCAAGGCCTTGATAAGAAAAATGGGGATTTTGGTTGCTTTGGTGTTTTGATGTTTTGAACATCATAAGTTCATCTTAGAAATGATTTAGAATCATTCAAAATTGATTGGATCAATTTCGGACTAAAACGGACAAAAATACAAAGCAAGGGTATTTCGGTAAATTCACCTAAAAATGTTTTATTGAATTTATTTTCATAATTTGATTATTGGAATGTTAAATAAATGTTTATTTAATTTATCCGAGAAAAAGTTTTGAAATCTGAAAATCGGATTTTCACCGCTTCCGCTGCGTTACCGGATACCCCCCTAAATAACCCCTTCAAAATGGTATCAGAGCATGTCTGATTCTAGGCCACGTAATATGATTAGCTTTCATTGAATCAATGTTTAATCATGTTTTCTTGACTTTATGCATGCTTATTAGGATCTAAACTGGTTAGATTTAGGGTGTATGACACTTAGCGGAAAATCCCTAATAATAAGGTTTAAATGTAATTATGTATTTGATGCATGTTATATGGTCCATCTTGTCAATACGGTTTATGAATACTTCTTTGTGACTACATCCGAGACCGTACCTCTGCTGTGAGGGTGTAGCCGATAAAGATTTATTTATGCCGGATGTATATCTGATACTAGATAAATTCAAGTAAAAGCGGAATTCTGAACGTGCCCTAGCTGTCAGGATTACGTAAGTAACTTGAGTTTATCATTGACGAGTATTGCCTTGGTACGTCTCCTTGTGGGCCTGCCTTCGCAGCGACAACGAGAAACGGCCAGGACCGGATACTTAGGAGTCACTTTTGAGTGATTGACAAATGAGTTGTCTACCTGATGAATATACGTAGGCGAGACCGTGCCTCTGCTGTGAGCTGAAATATATTCATGGGATCCACCTTTTCACACATTTATATTTAATTTAATTATTAAATATTTGTATTCTGTTTTGGGATTACAGTATTGCATGATTTAGTGGGAGGGGCATATTAGATTGAAAATCCATGATCTAGTTTATGCTTTTGATATTATATGAAACTGCTTTATTTCTGCTAACCGTTTTTCGTGATCTATATGATAGATTTGCGATGGCGGGTCAATCCACAAACCAGTTTGCGCGTATGTTAGATGCGAACAAACTGAAAGGCGCTGAGAACTTTGCAGACTGGGAATTGGATTTGAGGATTGTCCTCGATTCCGAAAAGTTGGGTTATGTTCTTGAGGGTCCTTTACCCCTTGCAGTGGGTGAGGATGCTTCGGAGGAGGAACGCCAAGTTTTGAAGCTTGGAAGAATGATGATTTAAGGGTTAAATCATACATCCTTAGTTCGCTCTCTCCGAAACTCAAGCAACAATACTATGGAACATCAGATTCCTATAGTATGATAACGCGATTAAGACAATCGTTCGAGAACCAGGAACAAGTTATTGTTCACAAGGTCGCCATGGAACTGTTCCATGCGCGTCTGGATGAGGGGCAAAGTGTTAGCCCACATGTTCTTCAAATGATCGATTTGATCGATCAATTGAGGCAACATAATCTCATCCTAAATGACATTCTCGGTAGGAGTGTCATTCTTGGTCTCTTGCCAGCTTCATTCCGCCAGTTTGTGATGTACTTCAACATGCACGGGACAGTCTGCACCTACCAGGAGCTACATAGGATGTTGCTCACGGCAGAAGAGGATCTGAAGAAGGGAGTACCAACTCGCCCACCTAGATCTACTTCTCTGTCTGCTTCTTCCCAAGGAATGTCCAAAGGAAAGAAGAAGAAGGGAAGAAGAAGAAGGCCTTCGTCCTCCACAGCAGGCGAAGATAGCTAAGCCCAAAAGGGCTTCTGAAGACAAATGCCACCACTGCACGGGCAAGGTTGGGCACTGGAAAAGGAACTGTCCTGATTACATTGCCCAAGTTAGGAGAGACAGAGCTTCTACATCAGGTACTTTTATTTTTCCAGTTATTGATTTATCTTTGGCTTGTGAAGCCGTTACATCCAGCTGGATTTTAGATTCTGCTTGTCCCATTCACATTTGCAATTCGTTGCAGGTGCTGAAGGAAGTAGGAGGCTGAAGCCAGCGAGATGCAGTTGCGATTCGGGAGTGGAGACTCTTTGGATGCAGTTGCAGTGGGAGTATGCGAGATCTCATTGCTGAATGGGACACTTTGTTATATGACTGTCATTTTGTACCAGGATGTGTCGCTAATTAATATCACTTTTTGTATTGGATACAGAAGGCTATTGTATTATATTAAGAATAGTTCTTTGTATTTATATGATAAAAATAATATTCAGATCCTTAGTTGCCAAACCAGCATGGTCCATTATACATTGCAAACTTCAAAAGATATATTAAGTACTGGAGTTAATAACGTAGTTTACCTGTAATTAATAAATACTGAACTTTTGCATTGAGACTTGGTCACATTGGCGTTAACGCCTTACCCAATTGGTTAGGAATGGTTTGATATCAGATCTTACCATGAGTCATATCCAACTTGTGAATCCTGTATTCAGGGTAAGATGACCAAAGCCCCATTTTCTGGTGTTGGACATCGCGCCACTAACTTACTGGAACTCATACATTCTGATGTATGTGTGGCCCACTAAGTCAAACTGCTCACAGTGGTTATGTCTACTTCGTTACCCTTTAATACCGATGAATTTACATCGGGACGTGTATCGGTTATGTTATTTGATGCGACATAAATCGGAAACCTTTGAAAAGTTCAAAGAGTTCCGAAATGAAGTAGAAAAACAGACTGGTAAATATTATTAAATGCCTTCGATCAGATCGAGGCGGCGAATATATGAGTGGTGAGTTCATGGATTTATGAAGGACAGAATGGGGATTCTCGCTCAATATACTCCTCCAGGTACGCCACAACACAATGGTGTTGGAATTTTCTAAGTTCCCAAGATCAAACAAGACATGAAAACATGCGTAATACACCAACGAAGATAGCGGAATACTTACATTATACGGTTATGTCGATTGCAAGACGAATCATGCCCAAAAACCGCACTGCCGAAGTAAAAGCCCACAGTTTGTAAGCCCACGCAGCAGTCCATGCTCACTGTCTTGGCAGTTCGGGTCTCAAACGAAGCTCCAAACTCCGTCGGATGAATCCCGCCTCATGGGTGAACCTCCCTACCACCTTCGCAAGACTCTAGTGTGCTAGCACTTGATTTTCACCATGAAAATCCAACCCTTGCTTCCCCTTAGTGTCACGCGTTTTTCTGGTTCAAAACCAGTCCCAAAATTCTGTTTGGGCGTGAGAGGAAGAGAGAAAATGTGAGAGATGAAATTGTGTTAAGTTGTTAAAATGATTTACCAAAAATCAATTTATATTTATGCCATAATTTTCATTAAATTAATTAAAAATTATGACACATAACATGCAATGGCTTAGAGTGTCAAAACACTCAAACTCCATGCAATGACATTGAGTGCAATGTACACATCTACATGCAAAGCATTAGATGACATGTGTCATGTGGGCCCCACACGTTTCCAAATGAAAGTGGGCCCACGTGCACTCACGCGTTCGGGTTCGATATTTCCGAAAATACCGAGCTTACGTCGCGACGTTAATTCAATCGAATTTAAATAAATAATTGCGCCTAGCGAAATTATTATTTACGTCGCTAACGAATTAATTCTAAATTAACTCGTTTGCCCGAATTAAAATCTGATTTTAATTCCGCGTCGAAATCTAATTTCGTCCAATATATCGAATATATTAATACATCGATTAATTCCGAATTAATCGTTCTCTCTCTTTAGACGACATTTTATCCCGGATAAAACATCTCCGTTATTAATCCTAGATTAATTTTCTCTCTCTTCTGTATAATCCCAGATTATTCAAGAGTGCGAGTTGTGCGTCATCGGTGGATTATCGGGAAGCGACCCATGAGATCCCCGGATAATCTGGCAGTAAATACGGTCGTTGGAGTGTCCGAATCACGTACGTACCAAGTACTACGTTCTACCGATTTACGAGACAAGGTCGACTCCTAGCAAAGCACCAAGTCTACCCAATTCCCGGACATATCCATTTAAGAATATTAAGATCTGTATCAAGCGTAGTATACTAATGTATTGTGCATATCGGCCCAGTATCGATAATCACGTGCTAGGGCTGGGGCTGGATAAGTGTCTGCCCCGTCCGAAACACATATCGGATGTCTGGTAACTAGTCTCTATAATCGGATATTCATGACCTGGTCATAATATCACGATTGGATGCGCATCACTTTAAGAGCACTAATACCGTATCCTGCGTGACATCATCTCCATTATGACTGGAGTGACATTTCCGTCTTGACATCACATCCAATACACTACGATTCTCATATACCCGCATTGGCGTACACAGAACCGTTTACAGTCCTAGACGACCTCAACTAAAGTATATCGATTGTCGTAAGCATTAGCGATGTAAGTCTCAGGTTAAGACTATACACACCTACCTTGATTTCGGCCTCCCATAGACACATCGATAATACCAATGGGATTCCGAGGGGTCTATCCAGAGCGAAGCTGTTTCCCGTACCATCGGTGAAACACGACCTCCTATCGCACTTGCATAAGTATCCAATACTTTATATATGAGAACTATGTCGTGTGCCCTCATAACGCGCACAAGTGCAATACTAGCCTATTCCGCATTATCGATGTCCAGTCTCGATAATACTACGGCTAGGGATATTTAATGATTAATCCTTCGTGGACTGATACTGTCTCATATCATCTCAATCCAGGAACTAATCATAGGGACCTCTCTTCATTTATATATCTATGGTGATCTAATCACAAATGATGAGAGTGCAATTCCTTATTACAAGTTAATTTGCTACAACAACACAATGATCTGTGCAAATAGTGACGCTATGGGTCATATTATCCAACAATCTCCCACTTGGCACATAGCCAGTCACTCGAGTGTCCTACACCCGAACTATGTAAGGTTCGCTCAAATTGCTGAGGAAAAGTTTTCGTCAGCGGATTTGCTTAATTATCGTCTGACGCGATTTACACGATCATCACACATCGCCACGATGTATGATCCGAACGAATCAGATGATATAGAAGTATATATCTGGATCGATGAGACCTTTAATTCCTTAGCTTGTGCTGACGCCTAGCTCAGCTGCTAACAGAACTATATCTAATCTAATTAGATTTATTTTTGATCCAAATGGCTTCTATTGCTGCCTCAGCTGCAGCAATAATCCGCATTTGTTGTTTATTCGGCAACAGTTATCTTGCTTGAAGATTTCCAGCTCAATGTCCCGTTATTCAAACTTTATAGTACCGTCAGTATTTAATCGTTTGGAAACTTGCTGCAGTGATCCCAGTCACTTCAAGTTCTCCTTCTCATAGTAAAAGATAGCATCTTTAGTTCTCAGAGATACTAACAGATGTTTCTTAACTTCAATCCAGTGACTATCACTTGGATTGACCCGATTGTGACTCCATATGCTCGAAGCGTATGAGACACCAATACAAGTACATTTTAAATGTACAATTTCCCAGAGAGTGTTTAACAACTCCAAATCTATCCCAGTAGATTTTTATTCCTTGAATAAAGGTTGTTACTCCCCAGAATTCTACGGAGAATTTCTATGAAAGAATATCTATGAAAGCCAAGCTTTCACCAATTGCAATATGGAATTTAACTGTCAGTGCGCTCCCACTAACCTCCTTATATACACAAGAATTATTTCGTTTTGAGTCAAATCATAAACCATTATGATTATTTCAAAACGACAGTTCCAAGAACCTTATGCTTGCATCAATCCAAACATGGATCGAATAACCCGCAAACCTGGTTTGTCGGTTATACAAAATCGTCAGGATGTTTTAAACATCCTCCAAAAGGTTTCCTTTTCAGGAAAGCGATTTTGATTTGTAACTGACATATTTCATAAATGAAATATACAGTTATCAACAAGCATCTTCAAAAAATGGATTTACCATGGCAACAGGTAAAAGGTTGAACCGTTATTAACACAATGTTGATAACGATACCTTTCCGTCAAAACCTTAGGTTGCACGTTGGTATGTTGCCTTCCATGTATGTCTTCCTTGAAGACGTTTAATGTACCATAGGCACAATGCCTTGTGGTACAACAACTAGTATCCAAAATAGTTTGTTATACATGGAATCCATTTCGGACTCATGGCACTTTGCCATAACAGGGAGTCAATACCTCTATTACTTCCTCATAACGTAGTCGGATGGTACACCTCCATAATGATGATTGACATCTTTATGAGGTTAGATCAGAAACCCATACCCTAGGTTGTGTTTTCTGACTCTATCCGATCTACTAGTTTCTTGTGTATTTGAAGATTAATGGTATTTTCATCATAGATGAACTGTTTGTGTTCCATTAAGGACTTCGTGCCTTGAACAGTATTACTCCGATTTTCATCGAGTATCACTCCTCCCACTAACCACTGCATATCGGTATTCCTCTCAGGAAAACCGCATGGTGAGCAACAATTACATTGTTCTCATGTGGGATTTATAAGTACTATATTTAAGGTTTCCCTTAGGATAATTATATTGGCACTTATCCAATTTGGGTCCTTAGTTTGGTATCATCCAAACGCTATGCCTCGCATACCCAAATTATCAGGAATGAGAAACCTCGTTTCTTCCTGTTCATATCCTATATGATATCTGTCAAACAGATTTATATGGAACCTTATTCTAAATAAGTTTTGCACTGTTAATACATATCCTGTTGAAGGAAATTGTAGCTCAGAGCGACTCGTGATAAACCTTATCATGTCCAACAAAAATTCGGTTTTAGTTCAGACACACCGTCTAACTGACGTGTCTCGGGAGGAATCCTCACATGAAAGAACACCGTACTCTTTCATTTATATATGAAACTTACTGCTTAAGTATTTTCCATTTCGGTCTTACACATGGCGGAATAACACTATAGCCGATCCGTTTGTTTTCTCTTCGTGTCGAAACTTCAAAAGTTTCCGATCTGTGTTCTTCAAAAGAAACACATAACCACAACGTGATGCTACATCCGTTAAGGTCACGAAATATTCATGTTCACATCTAGCCTAGCTAGATATGGGCCCACTTAATTCACCATGAATAGGGCTAACAGATCGGTGGCCCTTTTACTATTACCAAGTAAATAGTATTTTAGGTATTTAACCTAATAACTAGATTCGTAGACCTTATTTGAATAGTCAAATCAGTCCTAGTACCCACTCTTAAAAGGTGTGGATATACAAGTCTTGTTTAATTGTGTCCTAGACAACAATGCCACAAATAAGTCTCCATTGATCAATCAATTTAAGCTATTTATTTGTCATTTTATATGTTTGAGATTTATTTATATTCAAAATATAAATTCTGTTATTTACATTCAATGTATTTATCTCAGTATCATCTTTATATAATGAAACACTTTAGTGTTCTAGAATATAAAGGTTTTATCCGCATCGGATTAAACACTGATATAGAGATAATGTCTCTAGTCAAACTAGTTACATTATAACATTTCCTAATTTAAGTACATACCCAAGGGTAGTTCCTAAACTTAGGTATCTACGGTCGAAACAGCGACTTTCGTCCCGTTTCCAATTCGCAGAGAAATCTCGGCTTGAAGTCAGTATCCGCTTAAAGCAGATTCTGAACATCAATACATATATGTATTATGTACCACACTAAGTATTTAAAATCCAATTTCAATACTAGTAGTAAACATAACTTTGACAAATATTTTTAAAGTTAGAGCCTCGCCCTATCTTTAATTCCTTCGTTCTTCCATATCCAAATGGTAGTCGCTACGGGATATGTCAATTATCCTTTTCAATATTTCACAAACCTTTGGCCAGCCTTGGGTTTCGGATATCGAAACGATGTGCACCTTGTGCTACATGCCCAATGCAAACTTTGACTTTTCTCCACTAGAATAGTCAATTAATATCCAAGAAGTTAATTGCAATTTTAATTCTTAAATCTAAAGATAGATTTATTATAAGTATATTAATTAAGCACTAAAGTCATCATCACATAAATCTTCCAAAGACTTTATGCTCTACTATTTGCTTAATAATGGGCTTGTAATATAATAAGTTATTTTATCAAATAAATCAACCTATTATTAATTCCCAATTGAAATTAAATCATTTAAAACATTTAATCCAAGATTATATATATTTTAAATATTCAACCTTTCAATCTTTCATGATTTTAATAGTCCAACTATTTAACAATCAATTATAAGGTACTATTTATTATAATGATTACAATAATCTAATTATTTAATCAACTATAATTTTAATATTGATTACTAATAATAATTATAAAATCAACTATCATTTTAATTCAATTATATTGATTACTATAATCCAATTATAAAATCAACTATATATTGAATGAGTTTGTATATAGTCCCAACTATATATATTTAAAAAACATAAAATATTAGTCCAACTAATACTTTTAATAAATATGACGAGTAAATAAAAATGAGCGCGTTTAGCGAGTATTCGAACGAATGTTGCAAATTCAATACTTGCCTCCCACTATTTTTCGTCGAGCCTCTAACCCTCTGTCGAGTACTCGGGAAACCGTGTTTCCTAGTGGGCTAGGATCCCGTTAAATATCACACAATCTTGACTTTGGCCAACAAATTGTATGATAATTAACTAGGTAGATCTCGAAGATCAATTGGATCTATATCCAACTCCTAGATCCAGTAGGTGGACATCCAAGTCCCAAACATATATCTTATATATGCCTATACATCGAATGTATACCCTAACCTTTTTCCTCTGAATCAACTAGGCCTTGGCTTTGGCACAACAAACCTAGTGATCCCAGTCAAGCGCGGACCCATTGACATGGAAGCTTCGTAATCAATGTCAATGGACAAGAATTGGTCTTGACTTTGGCCAACAAACCACAACTTGGACACGACACCGATATGGAACAAAGCCTCGTGATTAAAACACATCTTTGACGGACAAGGGCTTGACTTTGGCCAACAACCCCTGCCAATCTCGGATCTTGAGTAAGAATCACTCAATGGAAGGAAAATAAACGCTTGATATTTAACGAGGGTTTTTCGCGTGCAAATTGGCTACCAATTTAATTATCTTTGTTAAGGTCTCATCATCATACACCCTTAAACATGCATTCTAAATACATAATAAAGCGAGTATGAAAATAAATAATAATGATATGCGGATGGATACTTACACATTGATCCTAGATCAAATCTCTCCCTTTCTCACTCAAGCTAGCACTTGTACTACTTCTACCCGTTACACTACCTTCTAAAGAAACCTCATATACATAGAGGGGAATAGGTGAGAAGAGAATACAAAGAGAAAGAAGGTGATAAGGCTGGACACGCAGGTCCAATTTAATAAATCGAATATATTACAACAATTTCTAAAATTGCCCACCCGACTAATATCCATCCGATATACATTATTCATTCAACACAACCACGTATTCACACACATAAGCATGCTATCAATCAATCTAATCAAATTAATTAATCTGATAATTAAGTGATCATCCAATGTTCAAACAACGATTTGATTTTGTTCGAGTCAAACTCGTTTTTGCGAATAAGTACTTAAAGTACGAATTCATGAATTAAATTAAACTACATCATTAAATCTAATTTAACATGTATTTAATACTAATTCACTATTCAATTCCAAATTAAATATTACACTTTTATTAATAAACCTTTTACGATTTAAATTCCAAATCTAATCATAACGCGTCTCAAAGACCGATTAACGTCCAACGTCAATTCAATTAAAGTCCAATGGGCTTTTGATTGATTTCTTAAGGCGTGGACTTTTGGTCAACTCGGGTCAAACCGATAACCAAAGTCCAATCCGGGATTTACCCCATAAGCCCATAAATCAATCTTGGCCCATTAGGCCCAATTGAACTTTAAAGGTTCATTAAGTCGCATTTGGGCTTTATGGTCAAGGTTTTGGGCCCAATTGGATCCAATCCATTGGGCCTAAACCAAACTTGATAAATCAAGCCCAATAGGCCCAAATACAACATTTAAATCCAATTTCCAAAATTAGGCCCAAATAATTAAATTCAAAAAATCCAATTTTCCCAATTTAATTACCAAAGTGTATTACATGATCAATCAACTAAATCAACATTTCTAAAACACCATATTAGTCCAATTAATCATGCTTGATTCATTATCATATGTCCAACACACAAATTGAAAATCAAACCCATAAACATGCTTCAATGCTCTCGGCCAAGGAAGGTTATTTTGTCCGATTTGAATTTAATCCGATTAATTACACAATTGACAACGTATTAACTTCCCGAATGATTTCATACACATCCAATGTTCATAAAATCAAAATTACCAAGACATTCAATAGGGCTATACATTCGGCCAAGGTGAAGGAAATTGGGGTTTTTTGTTCAATTCAAATTCAATCAAATTGACTCAAATTAACATCATCCTATATCATTATAACTCATCCAATGAATTTAAAATGAAAAATTCCAAGAACTCCAAGACTCCTACACATTCGGCCAACATGAATAAATAGGGGAAAATTATTCCAAATCAATTTTCAAAAATTTGGTCCAACCAAAATGCAATCAAACATGTTTATAAGCATACTTAAACAATCAATTTATTCAAATCATGCTCAACAACATTTACCCAAATTTTAAGCCCTACAAGTTCATGCTTGCAACATTAGCTCATGATGCCATTGTTGGAATTTTCTAAGGTCCCAAGATCAAACAAGACATGAAAACATGCGTGAATACACCAACGAAGATAGCGGAATACTTACATTGATCGGTTATGTTGATTTGAAGACGAATCATGCCCAAAAACGCACTGCCTTTGTAAGCCCACTGCAGCAGTCCATGCTCACTGTCTTGGCAGTTTCGGGTCTCAAAACGAAGCTCCAAACTCCGTCGGATGAATCCCGCCTCATGGTGAACCTCCCTACCACCTTCGCAAGACTCGTAGTGTGCTAGCACTTGAATTTTCACACATGAAAATCAACCCTTGCTTCCCTTTAGTGTCACGTTTTTTCTGGTTCAAAACCAGTCCCCAAAATTCTGTTTTGGGCGTGAGAGGAAGAGAGAAAATGTGAGAGATGAAATTGTGTAAGTTGTTAAAATGATTTACCAAAAATCAATTTATATTTATGCCATAATTTTCATTAAATTAATAATAAAAATATGACATAACATGCAATGGCTTAGAGTGTCAAACACTCAAACTCCATGCAATGACATTGAGTGCAATGTACACAATCTACATGCAAAGCATTAGAATGACATGTGTCATGTGGGCCCCACACGTTTCCAAATGAAAGTGGGCCCACGTGCACTCACGCGTTCGGGTTCGATATTTCCGAAATACCGAGCTTACGTCGCGACGTTAATTCAATCGAATTTAATAAATAATTGCGCCTAGCGAAATTATTATTTACGTCGCTAACGAATTAATTCTAAATTAACTCGTTTGCCCGAATTAAAATCTGATTTTAATTCCGCGTCGAAATCTAATTTCGTCCAATATATCGAATATATTAATACATCGATTAATTCCGAATTAATTCTCTTCTTCTCTCTCTTAGACGACATTTTATCCCGGATAAACATCTCCGTTATTAATCCTAGATTAATTTTCTCTCTCTTCTGTATAATCCCAGATTATTCAAGAGTGCGAGTTGTGCGTCATCGGTGGATTATCGGGAAGCGACCCATGAGATCCCCGGATAATCTGGCAGTAAATACGGTCGTCGGAGTGTCCGAATCCATGTACGTACCAAGTACTACGTTCTACGATTCTACGATTTACGAGACAAGGTCGACTCCTAGCAAAGCACCAAGTCTACCCAATTCTCCGGACATATCCATTTAAGAATATTAAGATCTGTATCAAGCGTAGTATACTAATGTATTGTGCATATCGGCCCAGTATCGGATAATCACGTGCTAGGGCTGGGGCTGGATAAGTGTCTGCCCCGTCCGAAACACATATCGGATGTCTGGTAACTAGTCTCTATAATCGGATATTCATGACCTGGTCATAATATCACGATTGGATGCGCATCACTTTAAGAGCACTAATACCGTATCCTGCGTGACATCATCTCCATTATGACTGGAGTGACACTTCCGTCTTGACATCACATCCATACACTACGATTCTCAATAAACCCGGCATTGGCGTACACAGAACCGGTTACAGTCCTAGACGACCTCAACTAAAGTATATCGATTGTCGTAAGCATTAGCGATGTAAGTCTCAGGTTAAGACTATACACACCTACCTTGATTTCGGCCTCCCATAGACACATCGTCATAATACCAATGGGATTCCGAGGGGTCTATCCAGAGCGA
The DNA here is from genome assembly GCA_019454045.1 of Zanthoxylum bungeanum. Lineage (NCBI taxonomy): Eukaryota > Viridiplantae > Streptophyta > Magnoliopsida > Sapindales > Rutaceae > Zanthoxylum > Zanthoxylum bungeanum. The sequence goes on along the minus strand of SKCR01033000.1, from coordinate 50,225 downwards.
AGCTGTTTCCCGTACCATCGGTGAAACACGACCTCCTATCGCACTTGCATAAGTATCCAATACTTATATATATGAGAACTATGTCGTTGTGCCCTCACAACGCGCACAAGTGCAATACTAGCCTATTCCGCATTATCGATGTCCAGTCTCGATAATACTACGGCTAGGGATATTTAATGATTAATCCTTCGTGGACTGATACTGTCTCATATCATCTCAATCCAGGAACTAATCATAGGGACCTCTCTTCATTTATATATCTATGGTGATCTAATCACAAATGATGAGAGTGCAATTTCCTTATTACATAGTTAATTTGCTACAACAACACAATGATCTGTGCAAATAGTGACGCTATGGGTCATATTATCCAACAAATGGAGTATCTGAGAGGGGAATCGGACTTATTTGATATGGTCCGATCGATGTTGAGTTTCACAGATTGCCCTATTACTAATGGGGTACTGTCTCTTAACAGCCGCACATCTTTTGAATAAGATTCCTTCAAAGGCTGTTCCTATGACACCGTATGAGATATGGTTCGTAGGAGACCGAATCTTAATTATATTAAGTTTGGGGTTGTCCTGCCTATGTCAGGGTGACTCAGCAAAGTAAGCTTTCGCCTCGAGGGCAAAGTTTAGGTTTGTTGGATATCCCTCAATTACGAGGGGATATCTGTTCTATGATACCGAGCATCGAAATGTCTCGTAGCTCGCTTCGCAAAATTTCTAGAAGTAGAATTTTTGTCAGAAGGTAGTGATCATAGACGGGTTGAACTTGATGAAGTCCAACCTGAAAACAACGAACCAACGGAGGTAACCTGAAGTTCAAGTAGATGAAGGACCTTCAACACACACACTCCGTAGGTCCGAAAGGGTATCTAGACCTCCTGAACACTTGTATTTGATACAAAAAAGAGTCTGGATGTTCTCTTAGTTGAAGAGACCGATCCTTCACCTATAGAGAATCGATGTTGGACATCGACTCCGTGAAAATGGCAAAGTGCCATGAAATCCGAGATAGATTCAATGCATGAAAATCAAGTTTGGGACTTGATTCCGCTTCCCGAAGGAATTGTTCCTATCGGTTGTAAATGGGTTTACAAAAGGAAGCGCGGGCCTGACGGTAAGGTTGAAACTTACAAGGCCCGACTGGTAGCAAAAGGTTACACGCAGCGACCTGGCGTCGACTACGATGAAACTTTTCGCCGGTAGCAATGCTTAAGTCTATCCGGATTTTGCTTTCTATAGCTGCGTATCATGACTACGAGATTTGGAAAATGGATATCAAAACGGCTTTTCTAAATGGATTTCTGATGAAGAAATCTATATGGAACAGCCGGAAGGTTTCACGTCCAGCGAAACCTCGGGTATGGTATGTAAGCTTAAGAAGTCCATTTATGGACTTAAACAAGCTTCACGAAGTTGGAATCTTCGTTTTGACGAGATTATCATATCGTCTGGTTTTCTCAAGAATTCGGAAGAATCCTGTGTGTATCAGAAGGCCAGTGGGAGCATGGTCGTATTTTTAGTCCTGTATGTTGATGACATCCTAATCATTGGGAATGATTTAGGTATGTTGCAAAGCGTGAAAAGCGTACCTCTGTAAGAATTTCTCCATGAAGGACCTGGGAGAAGCTTCCTATGTTTTAGGGATAAAACTCTATAGAGATAGACAAAGGAGGCTGATTGGGTTATCCCAATCAACGTACGTAGATAAGATCTTGGAACGGTATAGCTTTGGTAACTGTAAGACAGCAAACATACCGTTCAGACATGGGATTCATCTTTCTAAGAAGATGTGTCCACAACAGAAGATGAGAAGGTTAGAATGTCTAACCAACCTTATGCTTCATGTTTGGGTAGCATAATGTATGCCATTATGTACGAGGCCTGATATCAGTTTCGCGTGTTAGCGTAACTAGTCGATATCAGTCCAATCCAGGTAATGACCATTGGATGGCCATTAAACATATCCTAAAGTATCTTAAAGGTACTAAGGATAAGTTAATAATATATGGAGGAAACGAACTGCAGGTTAATGGGTATACAGACTCCGATTTCCAATCGGATCCCGATGATAGAAAGTCTACATCTGGATTTGTCTTTACCCTTAACTGAGGTGTAGTTTGTTGGAGAGTTCCAAACAGGATCTACAGCACTGATTCCACCACTGAGGTGGAATATATTGCAGCTTCTGAAGCCGCAAAAAGGCTGTGTGGATAAAGAATTTTATCACAGAATTGGAGTTGTCCAAGTATCGAGAATGCGATTCCGTTATACTGTGATAATACTGGAGCCATTGGCAAGCAAAGGAACCGAGGGCGCATCAGAAGTCGAAGCATGTGGAACGCAAGTACCACATCATTCGAGAGATCGTGTCGCGAGGGGATATTGTCGTGTGCAAGGCACCGAGTGAAGACAACGTAGCAGACCCGCTGACGAAGGCCATCCTCCGAAGTTGTTTGATAAACACGTGGAGTCGATGGGTATTAGATACAATCGATCTTGGCACTAGAGCAAGTGGGAGATTTTGTAGGGGTTGGTGCTCAGAGCGCCAATTCCGGTTGTATTTTGTTAAATACTTCTGTAAAACGTTATTATCAGTAATAATATATGCAGTTCTATAATATAATCTAATCTTTATATGGTAAAGACGTAATGACCTTAGAATGATTAGTCATGATACAGTTGCAAAAGCGTCGCAACGGACATTGAGTCGTATCATGACGTTGTCATTCTCAGACAGTTCCTGGTCAAGGTTTACACTACTTGGTCAGTATAGTAAACCCGTTGAGACCGGTACATGTCGTATACTGGAATATATGATTCCAATGGTTTCTCAATGAACCATAAGTCTTGGAGACTAGTATAGACGTGTAGGTGTTTATAGTGGATAAACACTGAACGACTCACCGAAGATTCTTAATGGATGGTACACCAGCGTCAATAAGAATCTTCTTGGGTTGAGTAGCACTTGTGATTCTTAGACTTGAGATGCCATTGTGGGCACATGAGACATCTTCTACACTTAGACGGCAGTCACGTCACTGATCTATTAAGATCAGACCTCCGCCTGTTCGTTGGGTGTAGATAGATCCTCAGGGTGTCCTATGTGTATCAAGATAGGATCCGTCAGTTCTGTGTACCAGAGCATAGGTAGTCCATATGATTAGCAATCAGATAAAATCAATGGCCCGTGGTAAGTTTAGAAGCTAGTTCTAAACATTCTTTTTGAGATTGCTAATAGAATAGTCGACTGGATAGTCCCGATAGAGATTTGACGTTTAATCTATATCTCTGGGATTTATCCGGATACCTGTGACGGAGGAATTATACATTTGCCATGACCTCGACCTGTATGGTTTAGCGAGATTATCCGTGATCGTCATAATCTACGGGTGGATAGATTATGGACATGAAATTTGATTTCGTGACGGAAATACCTGAACCTAGAGAGTCTCAATAATGAAACATACTCGTAGAGCACTAGAGCAACATTAATAAATAATATTGATTATTTATAAAGTCGTTTAATGTTAAACGCAAGTTACATGCTAAAAGACTAGATAGTCATTTCCTTAATTATTGTGTATTTACATTTAATACTTGATTAATTTAATACAAATTAATTAATAGTCAAAATGAGTTATTTGACTTTATCCCTAAATGAATATATGTTTTTAATATTTAATGTAAATATTATACATATATTTAATATATTTGTATTTGATTAATTAATTAATTATTTAATTGTTAAATGATTGATTAAATTAATTAAATATAAATATCTTATGTTAGGATAATTAAAGTTAATGATGTTAGTTGCATTTGTTGACCAAATAATATCTAATAAAGTTGTTTGTAAGATATTTGTCAAAGTTGACCAAATGCATTTGAAATGAAAATTGAAATGAAAATGTATTTTTGTCTTGTAAATTTCGGCCAAGGCTAATTTTTGACAAGTATAAATTGTTTTCATTTGCTTTTCATTAACAAAAACCTAATACACATTTCACAAAAGGAAACTCCATTGAAGAAAGCTTAAGAACTTTGAGAAAGAAAGAAAAATCCAAGAAAGCTTGATTTTAATAAAGTTTTCTTCCAACTTACTATTAGTAGGGAAATTGTTCCTTAGGATCTAGGCTTTCATATATTTGATATCCTTAGGTTATTTATTTCTTTGTTCTTTGTGGTTTTTGTTGATGGAAAACTTTGGTGAAATGGTAAAGCATGTATGATGAAGAAAGGATATGACTATTGTAGTTATATGTAATCTTTTAAGGTTTATGAAACCATGTTGCTATTCTAGAGTGTTGACCCACTCTTAAATGACCTAGATTTGATCTTGAGTTGTTTCATTGTGTTGAGACTTGAATTGGATGAAAGATTGATGATTGAAACATTTGATTTAATGTAAATGGCATAATTTGCCCAATTTGTGGAAATTGAAAAATTAGGGTTCATGACTAATTCCAAATTTGGGGGTTTTCATATATGTTGTGTATTTGGGTGTGTATATGATGCATACAAAGTTTCATGTTGATTGGATATCATTTGGATGTGTCTTGAAGCATGAAAGTGCCAAAATGCACAAATTGAACCCAAGTGAGGCTCAATGCCTTGATAAGAAAAATGGGGATTTTGGTTGCTTTGGTGTTTTGATGTTTTGAACATCATAAGTTCATCTTAGAAATGATTTAGAATCATTCAAAATTGATTGGATCAATTTCGGACTAAAACGGACAAAAATACAAAGCAATGGTATTTCGGTAAATTCACCTAAAAATGTTTTATTGAATTTATTTTCATATTTGATTATTGGAATGTTAAATAAATATGTTTATTTAATTTATCCGAGAAAAAGTTTTGAAATCTGAAATCGGATTTTCACTCTTCACCGCTTCCGCTGCGTTACCGGATACACCCCCTAAATAACCCCTTCAAAATGGTATCAGAGCAAGTCTGATTCTAGGCCACATAATATGATTAGCTTTCATTGAATCAATGTTTAATCATGTTTTCTTGACTTTATGCATGCTTATTAGGATCTAAACTGGTTAGATTTAGGGTGTATGACACTTAGCGGAAAATCCCTAATAATAAGGTTTAAATGTAATTATGTATTTGATGCTGTTATATGGTCCGTCTTGTCAATACGGTTTATGAATACTTCTTTGTGACTACATCCGAGACCGTGCCTCTGCTGTGAGGGTGTAGCCGATAAAAGATTTATTTATGCCGGATGTATATCTGATACTAGATAAATTCAAGTAAAGCGGAATTCTGAACGTGCCCTATTGTCAGGATTACGTAAGTAACTTGAGTTTATCATTGACGAGTATTGCCTTGGTAGTCTCCTTGTGGGCCTGCCTTCGCAGCGACAACGAGAAACGGCCAGGACCGGATACTTAGGAGTCACTTTTGAGTGATTGACAAATGAGTTGTCTACCTGATGAATATACGTAGGCGAGACCGTGCCTCTGCTGTGAGCTGAAATATATTCATGGGATCCACCTTTCACCATTTATATTTAATTTAATTATTAAATATTTGTATTCTGTTTTGGGATTACAGTATTGCATGATTTAGTGGGATGGGGCATATTAGATTGAAAATCCATGATCTAGTTTATGCTTTTGATATTATATGAAACTGCTTTATTTCTGCTAACCGTTTTTCGTGATCTATATGATAGATTTGCGATGGCGGGTCAATCCACAAACCAGTTTGCGCGTATGTTAGATGCGAACAAACTGAAAGGCGCTGAGAACTTTGCAGACTGGGAATTGGATTTGAGGATTGTCCTCGATTCCGAAAAGTTGGGTTATGTTCTTGAGGGTCCTTTACCCCTTGCAAGGGTGAGGATGCTTCGGAGGAGGAACGCCAAGTTTTTGAAGCTTGGAAGAATGATGATTTAAGGGTTAAATCATACATCCTTAGTTCGCTCTCTCCGAAACTCAAGCAACAATACTATGGAACATCAGATTCCTATAGTATGATAACGCGATTAAGACAATCGTTCGAGAACCAGGAACAAGTTATTGTTCACAAGGTCTCCATGGAACTGTTCCATGCGCGTCTGGATGAGGGGCAAAGTGTTAGCCCACATGTTCTTCAAATTATCGATTTGATCGATCAATTGAGGCAACATAATCTCATCCTAAATGACATTCTCGGTAGGAGTGTCATTCTTGGTTCTCTGCCAGCTTCATTCCGCCAGTTTGTGATGTACTTCAACATGCACGGGACAGTCTGCACCTACCAGGAGCTACATAGGATGTTGCTCACGGCAGAAGAGGATCTGAAGAAGGGAGTACCGACTCGCCCACCTAGATCTACTTCTCTGTCTGCTTCTTCCCAAGGAATGTCCAAAGGAAAGAAGAAGAAAGGGAAGAAGAAGAAGGCATTCGGTCCTCCACAGCAGGCGAAGATAGCTAAGCCCAAAGGGCTTCTGAAGACAAATGGCCACCACTGCGGCAAGGTTGGGCACTGGAAAGGAACTGTCCTGATTACATTGCCCAAGTGAGGAGAGACAGAGCTTCTACATCAGGTACTTTTATTTTTCCAGTTATTGATTTATCTTTGGCTTGTGAAGCCGTACATCCAGCTGGATTTTAGATTCTGCTTGTCCCATTCACATTTGCAATTCGTTGCAGGTGCTGAAGGAAAGTAGGAGGCTGAAGCCAGGGGAGATGCAGTTGCGATTCGGGAGTGGAGACTCCTTGGATGCAGTTGCAGTGGGAGTATGCGAGATCTCAATTGCCGAATGGGACACTTTTGTTATATGACTGTCATTTTGTACCAGGATGTGTCGCTAATATTATATCACTTTTTGTTTGGATACAGAAGGCTATTGTTTAATATTAAGAATAGTTCTTTGTATTTATATGATAAAAATAATATTCAGATCCTTAGTTGTCCAAAACCAGCATGGTCATTATACATTGCAAACTTCAAAGATATATTAAGTACTGGAGTTAATAACGTAGTTTACCTGTAATTAATAATACTGAACTTTTGCATATGTTTTTTATCAAATAAAGTTAATTAGTTTCCAGGACCATCCTGAAATATTATTATTCCCATTTGAAAATTAAACCATTTAAATACATTTCCCTAGGATTTTTGTTTTAAATGTCATATTTCAATTACATATTGATTCTAATAGTCCCAACTATTTAATCAACGATTTAGGTAACCTTTATTATAATGATTATAATAGTCCCAACTATTAATCAACTATTTTATTAATCAAATATATTGATTATTATAATCCAATTATATAACCAACTATAAATGAATTAGTTTGAATATAGTCCCAACTATTTATTAAACAACATTAAATATTAGTCCAACTAATATTTAACTTATTTGACGTAATTAAACGAATATTGCAAATCTAATACTTGCCTCCCACTATTTTTCGGCGAGCCTCTAACCCTCTGTCGAGTACTCGGGAAAACCGTATTTCCTAGCGGGCTAGGATCCCGTTAAATATCACATAATCTTGACTTTGGCCAACAAATTGTATGATAATTAACTAGGTAGATCTCTAAGATCAATTGGATCCAATCCAATTCCTAGATCCAGTAGGGGGATATCCAGTCCCGAAACAAATATCTTATATATGCCAATATATCCATATATTACCTAACTTTTTCCTCTGAATCAACTAAGCCTTGGCTTTGGCACAACAAACTTAGTGATCCCAGTTAAGCGTGACCCATTGACCATGGAAACCTTCGTAATCAGTCGATGGACAAGAAGTGGTCTTGACTTTGGCCAACAAACCACAACTTGGACAAGACACCAATATGGAACAAAGCCTTCGTGGTTCAAACACATCCTCGACGGAAAAAGGCCTTGAATTTGGCAAACAAGCCAATGCCAGTCTCGGATCTTGAGTTAGAATCACTCAATGGAAGGAAAGACGCTTAATATTTAGCGAGGGGTTTTTCAAGTGAAAATTGGCAACCAATTTATTATCTTTGTTAAGGTCTCATCATCATACACCCTTAAACATGCATTCTAAACACATAATAAAGCGCGTATAAATAAATAATAATGATATGCGGATGGATACTTTACACATTGATCCTAGATCAAATCTCTCCATTTCTCTCTCCCGCTAGCACATGTATTACTTCTACCTATTACACTACACTTCTAAAGAAACCTCATTTACATTGAGGGGAATAGGTGAGAAGAGAATACAAAGAATAAGGAGGTGATAAAGTTGGACACGCAGGTCCAATTAATAAATCAAATTTATTACAACAATTTCTAAAATTGTCCCACCCATCTAATATCCATCTGATATACATTATTCATGCATCGCAACCATGTATTCACACAAGCATGTTATCAATCAATCTAATCAATTAATTAATCTGATAATTAGTGACCATCCAATGTTCAAACAACGATTTGATTTTGCTCGAGTCAAACTCGTTTTTGCGAATAAGTACTCAAAGTACGAATTCTCGAATCAAATTAAACTACAAAATTAAATCCAATTCAATTTGTATTTAATACTAACTCGCTATTTAATTCCAAATTAAATACTACACTTTATTAACGAACCTATACGACTTAAATTCCAAATTTAATCGTTACGGGTCTCAAAGCCCGATTAACGTCCAACGTCAATTCAATTAAAGTCCAATGGGCTTTTAATTAATTTCTTAAGGCGTGGACTTTTGGTCAACTCGGGTCAACTGAATAACCAAAATCCAATCCGGGAATTACCCCATAAGCCTAGAAATAAATTTAGGCTCATTAGGCCCAATTAAACTTTAAAGGTCCATTAAGTCGCATTTGGGCTTTATGGAAGCGGTTTTGGGCCCAATTGGATCCAATCCATTTGGCCTAAACCTAACTTGGTACAACCGAGCCCAATAAGCCCATTTACAACACAACAAGCCCAAATCCAATTTAAGGCCCAAATAATTAAATTCCAAAAATCCAATTTCCCAATTTAATTACACTAAAGTGTATAACACAATTAATCACCCAAATCAATATTTCCAAAACATTAATTTATACAATTAATCATGCTCAATTACAACAAAACATATCCAACACATTTCATCAAAAATCAAACCCATTTACACATGCTACATGTCTCGGCAATATAGGGCATTTTATGTCCGATTCGAATTCAATCAAATTAAATCCAATTCGACATTAAATCAATATCCCCAAATGATTTCCAATTCATCCAATGAACAAAAAATCAAAAATTCCAAGACAATTAGGGCATCCATATTCTCGGCCAAGCTAAGATATTTGGGCAAATTTGTTCCAAACAAAATTTGATCAAATTGATCCAATCAATCATCAATTAACATACTTTAAGCATACCAATTCATCCAATTTCATTAATTCATGCTCAAACATATTTTACCCAAATTTTAAGCCCTAATCAATTTCATGCTTAACCTTGCTCAAGATACCATTGTTGGTGTTTGCTAAGGTCCCAATATCATAAAACAAGCATGAAACAAGTGCGAATACAAATCAACCAAGTTGCGGAATACTCACATCGATCGGTTGAGCGACGCTACGACGAACAAAACTTGATTCTGCTCACTATCACAGCTGACATCAGTTTCTGTTTTGGTGTCTCCATTTTTTGCCATTGGTTGAGCTCCAAGCTTCGTCAAACGATTCTCAGCTCATGGGTGGACTTCCCTATCACCTTCGCATGTCTCTCGGAGTGCTAGCTCTTGTGATTGTTGCCATAAAAATCACCACACTTGCTTCCCATTTCCTCTTGGCTCACGGCAGTGAGCTGCCAAACCAGTGAAGAAATTGCCCATGTTGGGCGAGAGAGAGAGATGAGAGAAAGAGAGAGTTGTGTGTTGTTGGCTTCAAATTTATGTATCTAATACCCAAATGTGAATTTCAAATTCATTTACCATGAATTTGGCTTTCAAAAATTCAAGCCTTAATGGCACCAACCACACACATCACTTCATCAATCCATCACTCAGTGAATAGTGACTGGCGTCAATCACTCAAAGTGAAAGACATCCATCACTTGATTGACGAATGATGTGATGCTAGATGCGACTAGCGATTTGACGCTTGATTTGACTTGCGTGCCACACTCGAATTCGAAATGCGAATGCGCTCGCAAATAATCCCGGGCTCGGGTTCGCTAATTCCAAATTAACGAATTTTCCGTTGCGTCGTAATTAAATGATTACGCTTAGCCAAATCACTATTCACGTCGCTAACGAATTAATTCTAAATTAATTCATTCGCCCGAATTAAAATCTAATTTTAATTCTGTGTCGAAATCTAATTTCGTTTAATATATCAAATATATTAATTTAATCGATTAATTCCAAATTAATCGTTATCTCTCTTTTATTGATATTTTATCCCAAATAAAATATCTCCGCAATTAATCCCAGATTAATTTTCTCTTCTAATTAATCCCAGATTAATTTAGAGTGCGAGTCATACGTCATCGGTGAATCTTCGGGAAGAGACCCATGAGATCCCCGGATATGTTGGCAGTAAATTCAATCGTCGGACTATCCGAACACGTGAGTACCTCGTACTACGTTTATACCGATTTACAAAATAAGGTTGGCTTCTAGCAAAGCGCCATGCCTACCCAATTCTCCAGAAATATCCTTACATGAATAAATGATCTATATCGAAGTATTGTGTATTTCTGTCCAGTATCGGATGATCACGTGCTAGGCTGGGGCTGGAATTGTGTCTGCCCGTACGAAGCACATGTCGGATGTCTGGTAACTAGTCTCTATAATCGGATAAACATGACCTTGTCATTTTATCCCGATGACTGCAGTACTTAAAAGTACTCGTACCGTATCCTACGTGACCATCATCTCCATATGACTGAAGTGATACTTCCGTCTTGACATCACACCCAACACACTACGATTCTCAATATACCCATCATAGGCGTACACAGAACCTGTTAAAGCCCTGGACGACCGCAACCAAAGTATATTGATTGTCGCAAGTATTAGCGGTGCAAGTCTCAGGTTAAGACCAAATACACCTACCCTGATTTTGGACTTCCATAGACACATAGTCATACTACCAATGGAATTCCGAGGGGGTCTATCCAGAGCAAAGCTGTTTCCCATACCATCGGTAAAACACAACCTCCTATTACACTTGCATGAGTATCCTATACCCAAATATATGAGAACTATGTCGTTGTGTCCTCACAACGCGCACAAGTGTAATACTAGTCTTTTACGTATTTATCGATGTCCAATCTCGATAATACTCTGACTAGGGATATTTAATGATTTATCCTTCGTGGACTGATATTGTCTTATATCATTCTCAATCCAAGAACAAATCATATGGACCTCCTATCATTTATACATCTATGTGATCTAATCACAAGTGATAAGAGTGCAATCTCCTTTGTCACATAGTTAATTTGTACAACAACACCATGATCAGTACAAATAGTGACGCTATGGGTCATAATTGTCCAACACTGGTGGTACCCTACGTCCATGACAAATACTCAACTGGTAACGTAGAGCTCTACACCTAGGACCATAACTCAACTGGCAGTGTAGCCACCAAGTTCTGAAATCATGATTTCGGGACTCTGTAGTCCCTAGTCCTGCTCGAGGATCTGAGAGTGTCCCCTCAGTCCTCCACATGTGCACATGTCTCTGAATCCGTCAATTCCATAGCATCCGTCAATTCCAACTAAATCTCAAGTTACATACTAGGGTGAGTTTTTCCCTCATGCCCCGAAAAACATAAAACCATAATCTGGATCTTAAAACTGTATAAACTTTTTCTGAAATACATTCTTTTCAAAAACATTTGAAACTTTTCTTTTTTAAAATCCTTTGTATTTTAAAATCAATCTTACTTTCAACTCAACTTATGAAAATCATAACATGCAAATATGCACATGCACTTCTTATGCTTCCACTTACCCTTATCTTTAGGTTGCCATGTAACTACATGTATATGTTCATGAATAAATATAATTTAATGATATATGCATTCTATTTCTCATATGCTTATCTTATTTTGACATTTACTACATGCATGTGTTTCAAGCATATCTATAAATATTACATATGTATACCATTCTTTACTGCTACTATCATCTTCATTACTACTGATGTCATTTTTATTTCTACTTCCCTCATTACTTCTATTACTACTGCTATACGCATACACATACACACATTTCCAGAATTTCATTTTAACTCATTTCTAGATTTCAATAACTTATGTAACCCATTCATAAACACGTATAAAAAAATCCTGATTCTAGGGTTCTACCAATTTTTCCCAAATCATACCATTCTCTTAATCCGGTTAATTTCTTTCAATGTTCAAGGCTAAAATCAGTTTCTGGTTTACTTAATATACCCATCATCATCATTCTTGGGCCAATTTGGAAATTTACCCTAAAACCCAAATTTATCCAATTCATTAAAAATTCAAGAAATCAGTCATAGTGTACTTACTTGTCCATGAATGAAATCAAATTTTAATTACAGAATTCCTCTTTTCTTCCTTCAGTTCTTCTTTCTTCCTTCTCGGTTTTCACTCTCTCTTCTCGATCCTTCCTTCTCGGTCTCTTCTCTCTCGGTACTCCTTGTCCCTCTCTCGATTTTGTTCTTTCTTTCTTTCTTTTTTGCGTGAATGAGTTGTGTGTTCTGTGTGTGTTCTTCATCGTGTGTGTTGTGTGCGTGAGTTGTGTTTATTCTCTGTGTGTGTTTCTTGCTGTGTGCGTGTCTGTGTTCTGCTATCAACTGTGTGTGTGTGGTGTATATGCATCACACGTGTGTGTGTGTAATAATAAAAAATCTAGACTTGTATATATATTTTAAATATGTGTAGAGTCTTCTAGGATTTTCTATTTATTGTTACTAGTTTGGTAGTTTTCAAATCAATCCCTCAAATTTAATTATTATTGACTTATAAATAATTTATTGAAAAGTCCCCCTTTTTCAATTAAATTAGCTCGCGTGCGGACGCGACCCCACACGCGAATAAAATCAATCCACGCCAATATTCTAAAATAATCCGGGATGTTACATTTATAGAGTTTCACTCTCCAATATGGTGAGGTGAATGATTTTCACAAGTTAAGGTTATTCCATAACTACTTATCAGGAATGGTTTTCGCTTGGTTTATCAACTTACCACCGAACTCGTTTGAAAATTGGTATCAAATGGAAAAACTTTTCCAGGGTTAGTTCTACAAGACTAAGTCAGAAGTTACCATGGCTGACTTAGCGAACTTGAGGTAGTTACCAAATGAGTGGGCCAAAACATTCATAGAAAGGTTCAAAATGGCCAGGAGCAAATGCTTTACACCTTTGACAAGAAAATGAATTTGTGAAGATCGTCTTAAGAAGAAGTTTTAGGACAAGAGTTCATATATCTCTTTCAGCTTACCACTAACGTAGTTAGATATGAACGACTATTGAAAGAGGAAGAACAGACGAAAAATTCATGAAGGGGCACTTACTGTAAGGATGTCAATTATGAGTTGAACGATGTTGAGGCTAAAACGAATCAGATCAATTTATGTCTGGCCGAACTAGTCTAAGGCAAGTATTATATATGTAGGGTTTTTCCTGAACCATGGACGAGAGTCGGAAATGACAAATCAACTTAGGAAAGTAAAAAAGTTAGAATATTCTCATTCGATATGACCAAAACAGATGCTATATTTGAACAGTTATGTAATGACAAGAAAATAGGTAGATCAACCGGTACAGATTGCCAAACCTTGAAAAACTCAATGGTAAAAAATATTATAAATGACATAATCCGTGTTCTTACAGTTAGTGTCCTAGAATATGCCCAAGATCTTTACAACATGATTCGGTGTGTGAATAAATCAAAGAAGTTGCAGAAGTACTTACAATGATCGGATGTTGAGATTTCAGAAATCTTTTCGTTTCGGAAGCTCCAAGCTTTGTGTTTGTGTTCCAAACTCAAGGATGAGTTTCCCTATCACCTTCTTTGACTTCTTGAAAGTGCTAGCTTGAAGAAATTTTGAAACAAAATTTCCCTTGGAGATGAAGAAGCTCACGGTAAAACAAGAGGAGATGGAGAGAGTTTTTGTTGTTTGATATTTTGATTTTCTAAAAATCAATTACCAAATGCACTTCCACAGTTGGTATATGTCTTTCCAAAATTAAAACAAAGTGTGTTGGTTTGGTTTGTGTGTTGAATAAGTAATCCAATTCTTACACAACCTTTAACAACTTCCATCACATGTCAAACATGTTGATGTAAGTCAAGTGGGTCTCACCACTTTTAAATTCCAAATTTAAGTCAAACAACTCAACACGCAACTTCACTCAGGCCCCGGTTCGTTTAATTTCGAATTAAACGAATTTACCGTTGCGACTTAATTAAATAATAATGCCTCGCAGTATTATTACGAAAGTCGCTTACGAATTAATTCTAAATTAATTCATTCGCCCAAATTAAAATCCAATTTTAATTCGGCTTTGAAATCTAATTTCAATTAATATATCCAATATATTATTTAATCGATTAAACAACTCACATCACTCACAAAAGTGACATCCATCACATCACTCAACGATGATGTGACTTATATCACAAGAATGACTAATGATGTGACGCTTGATGTGACTTGTGGGCCCCACTTGATTCAAAGTCCGAGTGGGCCCGTAAACACTCCCGTGCTCGGGTTCGCTAATTCATAATTAACAAATTTTCCGTTGCGACGTAATTAAATCAAATTTAATTAAATAATTATGCCTAGCAAAATTATTATTCACGTCGCTAGCGAATTAATTCTAAATTAACTCATTCGTCCGAATTAAAATCTAATTTTAATTCCGCGTCGAAATCCAATTTCGTTTAATATATCGAATATATTATTTTATCGATTAATTCCAAATTAATCGTTCTCTCTCTTTAAATAGTATTTTATCCCAGATAAAATATCTCTGTAATTAATCCTAGATTAATTTTCTCTCTCTTATAATTAATCCCAGATTAATAATGTCCGAGTCATACGTCATCGGTGAATCTTCGGGAAGTGACCCATGAGATCCCCAGATATGTTGGCAGTAAATACGGTCGTCGGACTATCCGAACACGTACGTACCTAGTACTACGTTTTTTCCGATTTACAAGACATGGTTGGCTTCTAGCAAAGAACCGTGCCTACCCAATTCTCCAGAAATATTTTTAAAGGAATATGTAATCTATATCAGACGTAGTATACATCGTATTGCGTATTGCGATCCAGTATCGGATGTCACGTGCTAGGCCTGGGGCTGGAATTGTGTCTGCCCCGTACGAAGAACATATCGGATCTCTGGTAACTAGTCTCTATAATCGGATAAACATGACCTAGTCATATTATCCCGATAGCTGTAGCATA
This sequence comes from Zanthoxylum bungeanum, assembly GCA_019454045.1. Classification (NCBI taxonomy): domain Eukaryota; kingdom Viridiplantae; phylum Streptophyta; class Magnoliopsida; order Sapindales; family Rutaceae; genus Zanthoxylum; species Zanthoxylum bungeanum. The sequence goes on along the minus strand of SKCR01033000.1, from coordinate 34,817 downwards.
TAAGAGTACCAGTTCCGTATCCTACGTGACCATCATCTCCATATGACTGGAGTGATACTTCTATCTCGACATCACACCCAATCCACAACGATTCTCAATATACCCAGAAGAGGCGTACACAGAACCTGTTAAAGCCCTGGACGACCAAAACCAAAGTATATTGATTGTCGCAAGTATTAGCGGTGCAAGTCTCAGGTTAAGACCAAATACACCTACCCTGATTCGGACTTCCATAGACACATAGTCATACTACCAATGGAATTCCGAGGGGTCTATCCAGAGCGAAGCTGTTTCCGTACCATCGGTAAACACAACCTCCTATTACACTTGCATGAGTATCCAATACCCAAATATATGAGAACTATGTTGTTATGCTCCCATAACACGCACAAGTGAAATACTAGTCTATTCTGCATTATCGATGTCCAATCTTGATAATATTATGACTAGGGATGTTTTAATTATTAAACCTTAGTGGATTAATATTGTCTCATATCTTATTAATCCGGAACTAATCATATGGACTTTTATCATTTATATATCCTGGTAATCTAATTACAAATGATAAAAGATCAATTTCCTTTGTCACATAGTTAATTTGTACAACAACACCATGTTCTGTACAAATAGTGATGCTATAGGTCATAAATGTCCAACAATCTCCCACTTGGCCTATAGCCAATCACTCAAGTGTCTTACACTTGAATTATGTATGATTCGCTCAATCCACGATGTATGATCCGAACGAATCAGATGAATAATTGAAGTATATACTTGGATCGTTGATGATACCATTAATTCTTTAGCCTGTGTTGTAGTCTAGCTCAGCTGCTAACAGAACTACTCTTAATCAAATTAGGATTATTTGGATCCAAAGCGCTTCTATTGCTGCCTCAGCTGCAGCAATATTTTGGTTTTGTTGTTTATTCGGCAACAGTATCTTGCTCGGAAGATTTCCAGCTCACTGTTCCGTTATTCAAACTATATAGTACCTTTATCACGACTTAAAGTCATTTTTATCGGTTAGGAAACTTGCAACGATGAACCCAGTCACTTCAAGTTCTCCTCCTCCATAGTATAAGACAGCATCCTTAGATCATCTAAGATATGTAAGGATGTTCTTAACATCAATCCAGTGACTATCACTTGGATTGGCCGGATTGTGACTCCATAGGCTCAAAGCACATGAGACACCAGGTCGCGTACATTTCTTTCAATGTACGAGTTCTTGGAGAGTGTCAACAACTTTTAGATCTATCCCATTAGATCTTTATTCCTAGAATAAAGGTTGCTCCCCAAGTAGCCTACGGAGAATTTTTCATGAAAGCCAAGCTTTCACCGATTGTTTTATGGGAATATCATTTCCAAGTAATGATATATTATCATTTTTTAGGACAGTCACAGTCAGTGCGCTCCCACCAACCTCCTTATATACACAAGAATCATTTTCGTTTTGAATTAAATCATATATCATTATGATTACATCAAAACGCTAGTTCCAAGAACGCAATGCTTGCTACAATCCATCAATGAATCAAATTAACTTGCAAACCTTGTTTGGTTGTTTTGGTACGATAAAACTGTCAGGATGTTGTAAACATCCTCCAAAAGGTTTCCGTTTAAGGAAAGTGATTTTGAAGTTCAGCTGCCACATTTCATAAATGAAACATGAAGCATTAGCAAGCATTATCCAAATGGATTTAACCATGGCAACAGATAAAAAAGGTTTCGTCGTAATCGACACAATGTTGATAACGATACCTTTTTGCTACAAGCCTAGCTTTGTACGTTTGTTTGTTTCCATCCATGTATGTCTTCCTTGAAGACTTATATAGTACCAATAGGCACAATGCCTTCTGGTACATCAATCAATATCTAAACTTGGTTGGTATACATGGAATCTATTTCGGACATCATCGCACTTTGCCATAATAGGGAGTCGATACCTTGTATCACGTCCTCATACGTAGTCAGTTTGTCTCCTCAATAAGATTGACATCTTCATGAGGTGAGATCAGAAACCCATACCTCACAGGTTGTTTTCTGACTCTCTCCGACTTACGCGGTTCTTGTGTATTCGAAGATTGTGGTACAGTTTCATCCCTGATGAACTGTTTATGTTCCATTAAGGTTCGATACCAGGAACAGTATCACTCTGATTTTCATCGAGGTTTACTTTCCTCCCACTTACCACTGCATATAGGTATTCCTCTTAGGAAAACCGCATGGCGAGCAACAATTACATTGTTCTCTTGTGAGTTGTATAAGTACTATACTTTGGTTACCCTAGGATAACCTACAATTAGGCACTTATCCATTTTGGGTTCTAGTTTGGAATCATCCAAACATATGCCTAGCATCCCAAATCTTCAGGAGTGAGAAAACCCAGTTTCTTTCCTGTTCATAACTAATATGAAATCTGTGAAACAGATTTTCATGGAACCTTATTCAAAATAAGTTTTGCCATGTTTAATGTGTATCCCTAGAAGGAAAATGGTAGCTCATAGTGACTCATGATTAACCTTATCATGTCCAACAAAATTCGGTTTTTCCGTTTGGACACACCGTTAAATTGAGGTGTTCTGGGAGGAGTCTATTATGAAAGAATACTATAATCTTTCAGGTAATCGAGAAACTTATTGCTCAAGTATTTTTCATCATAGTCCAATCGTGATGTATTAATACTCTTGCCGATCTGTTTGTCTACTTCGTGTCGAAACTCTTTGAATCTATCAAAAGTTTCCGATTCGTGTTTCACAATATACACATAACCATAACGCGATGCCACATCCGTAAAGGTTACGAAATGTTCATATCCACCTCTAGCCTAGCTATATATGGGCCCACTTACGTCACAATGAACGAGGGTTAACAGATCGGTGGCACTTGCACTTTTACCAAGTAAAATGTGTTTTATGCACTTTGCCTAATAAACTAGATTCATAGACATCATTTGAATAGAATCAAATATGTCCCAGTACCCACTCTTCGAAAGTGTGGATATACGAGTCTTGTTAATTGTGTCCCAGAAAACAATGCCACATATGAGTCTCAACTGATTAATTCAGTTTACGCTATTAGTTTGTCATGTTATACGTTTGAGATTCATTTATATTCTAAATATAAATATTGTTATTCACATCTAATGTGCTTATCTCAATATCATCTTTATAAAATGAAACACTTTAGTGTTCTAGAATATAAAGGTATACTCGCAACGAGTTATACTCTGATATAGAGATAATGTTTCTAGTCAAACTAGTTACATTATAACAGTTTCCTAATTTAAGTACATACCCAAAAGGTAGTTCCTAAACTTAGGTTTCTACGGTTAAAACAGCGACTCTCGTCCCATTTCTGATTCGCAGATAAATCTCAACTGAAGTCAGTCTCCTGCTAATCAGCAGATTCTGCACATCAGTACATATCTATGTACTACATCTAGTATCAAAATCCAATTTTGAAACTAATAGTGAACATGTTTATGACAAACATACTTGAAGCCGGAGCCTTGCCCCTCTTCACTTCCTTCATGTCTGCCTTGTCCATACGGCAGTCACGCTTCCAGTGACCCCGTTTGCCACATTTTAGGCAGACATATTGCGATATGTCATTTGTCTTCCCAGAAGACTGTGATGATTTTGCCTTTGCCCCTTTTAGAAGCTTTGGTTGTGCCTCCTAGAGCATAGCCATCAACTCTCCAAGAGTTTACTCTTGATTCACAATGAACCTGCCCCAGCTTTCGGATAGAGACTATAAGATTAAATCTTTGTAGTCTCGGCCACGTAGGTAATGCCCAGCTAACCTATCTAATTGATGTCAGCAATCATCTGCGACACCTAGTGCTCGACAGATGTACCCTCTGACATACACCAGCTAAAGAGCTTTTTATGCAATTGGTACTTCTAAGATCTAAGAATAGATCTATGACGATCCTTTAATTTCAACATCATGGTACAAGGATCTAATCCTTAATTTTGACAACGGAATTAAAGTGTTATTGCGGTAAGCATAATGGATTGAGCACTAAAGTTATCATTACATGAATATTCCAAATATCATGTTCTACTATTTGCTCAACTCCGGGCTTAGGCCTAAGAGGTTGCTTTATCAAATAGAATAATTTCTCAGTTCCAAATCTGAAAATTAAAGTCGTTTAATGACATTTTCTGCCAGGATTATGTTTTAAACACTAATCTTTCAGTTATCTTGATTGCTATAGTCCAACTATCCAATCAACGATTTTGGGTACTATTGAATATAATGATTACTATAGTCTAAATATATAATCAACTATAATTTGATTGGTTAAATTCAAATATATTGATTATTATAATCCAATATATAATCAACTATTATTTGAAATAGTTTGAATACAATCCAACTGTTTAATTAAAACAACAATATTAGTCCAACTAATATTTACTCGAGTAATGACGAAAAATTGAAATGAGCGCGTATTGGCAAGTATCTAAACGAAATTGCAAATTTAATACTTGCCTCCCACTAATTTTCGACGAGCCTCTAACCCTCTGTTGAGTACTCGGGAAACTTTGTTTCCTAGTGCGCTAGGATCCCGTTAAATAACACACAACCTTGACTTTGGCCAACAAATTGTATGATATTTAACTAGGTAGATCTCTAAGATCAATTTGATCTCATCCAATTCCTAGATCCATTAGGTGGACATCCAATTCCGAAATATATATCTAATATATGCCAATATATCTGATATATTGCCTAACCTTTTTCCTCTGAATCAATTAAGCCTTGGCTTTGGCACAACAAACTTAGTGATTCCAGTTAAGCAGGACCCATTGACCTTGGAAAGCTTCGTAATCAATGTCGATGGATAAGAAGTGATCTTGACTTTGGCCAACAAATCACAACTTGGACAAGACATGCGATATGGAATAAAGCCTTCATGATTCAAACACATCCGCGATAGACAAAGGTCTTGACTTTGGCCAACAAACCAGTGCCAATCTTGGATCATGAGAATGAATCACTCAATGGAAGGAAAAACGCTTAATATTTGTTGAGGGTTTTTCGCGTAATTGGCAACCAATTAATTATCTTTGATTAGGTCTCATCATACACCCTTAAACATGCATTCTAAAAGCATAATAAGGCGCGGTAAATAAATTAATAATGATATGCGGATGGATATTTAAAACAACTTGTTCCTAGAACAAATCTCTCTCTTTCCTCTCTCGGCTAGCACAAATCTTACTTCTACCCAATTACATAACACTTCTAAAGAAACCTCATTTACATTGAGGGAAATATGTGAGAAGAGAAATACAAAGAGTCAAGATGTAATAGGCTGGACACGCAGGTCCAATTAATAAATTCTAAATTTATTACAACAATTCCAAAATTGCCCTCACCCATAAATATCCATCCGATATAAATTATTCATACATCACATCCATGTATTCACACAAAGCATGTTATCAATCAATCTAATCCAATTAATTAATCTGAAATTAATGACCATCCAATGTTCAAACAACGATTTGATTTGCGCGAGTCAAACTCGTTTTAAGAATAAGTACTCAAAGTACGAATTCTTAATTATATCAAACTACAATATTAAATCTAATTTAATTTGTATTCAATACTAATTCTTTATTTAATTCCAAATTAAATAATTACACTTTATTAATGAGCCTTTGCGACTTAGATTCTAAATCTAATCATAACGGGTCTCAAAGCCCAATTAACATCCAATGTCAATTTAATTAAAGTTCAATGGGCTTTCAATTAATTTATAAGGCATGGAGTTTGACAACCAAAGCCCAATAAGGAATCACCTTTTTGCCAAAAATCAATTTAGGCCCATTGGGCCCAATTAAAATATTAAAGGCCCATTTAATCATATTTGGACTTTATGGAAATGGTTTTAGGCCCAATTGGATCCTACCAATTAACCTAAACCAAACTTGGCCCAACCAAGCCCATTAAGCCCAAATACAACAATATAAGCCCAATTCCAAATTTAGCCCAACTAATTAAATTACAAAATTCCAAATTTAACAATTCAATTAACTAAAGTGTATAAGACATAATTAATTACTTAAATCAACATTTCCAAAATACCAATTTACATAATTAATTATGCTTTCTAATTATCAATTCATGTCCAACACAATTGAAGCAAAATCAATCCCAATTCATGCTTTGAAGCTCACGGCAATTTAGGGATTTTAAATCCGATTTCGATATTAATCCAATTAAATCCTAAATCAATTTATCCCAAGTCTCTCAACTCATCAAATGATCAAAAAACAAAAATCACCATGACATTAGGGCATCATCAACTTTCGGCCAAGCCAAAAAATTGGGGGAAAAATAATCCAATTCAATTTTCATCAAATTGATCAAGCATAACTATAAGTTATCATCATTCAAGCATACTCAATCAAACAATTTTATCAAATCATGCTCAAATCAATTTTACCCAAATTTTACCCTAAATCAATTTCATGCTTAACCTGGCCCTGCTACCATGTTGGGTTTTCTAGGTCTAACCAAGATCATATTAAGCGATGAAAAGTGCGAATACAACAAAGTAAAGTTGCGGAAATATTCACTTTGATCGGCTTTTGGATGCGATGAACACAAAAAATTTTGCTCCAAGCTTCTCCTCCTTTTGTGTTTCGGTCAAGGTCTCCATGGTGTGATCCAAGCTCCAAGCTTTGTGATTAGATTCCATGCTCATGAATGGGTTTCCCTATCACCTTTGTGAGACTCCTTTAGTGTGCTAGCACTTGGAAATTTTGCCACAAAATTTCCCTAAAGCTTCTTGTTGCTCTCGGCAATGGAAGAAAAATGGAGAGGAAAAATGGTTTCAAAAACCGTGAGGTGGAGATGAGAGAAAATGAAGTGTGTTGGTTGTTTTTGATTTCAAAAATCAAATACAAAAAATCAATTACCAAATTCAAAAAAAGGTACAAGGCATTAAAGCCTTCCAACAACTCACATCACTCACAAAAGTGACATCCATCACATCACTCAAAGTTGATGTGAATTATATCACAAGAATGACTAATGATGTGACGCGTGATGTGACTTGTGGGCCCCACTTGATTCGAAGTCCGAGTGGGCCTGCAAACACTCCCGGGCTCGTGGTTCGCTAATTCCTAATTAACGAATTTTCCATTGCGACGTAATTAAATCAAATTTAATTAAATAATTATGCCTAGAAAAATTACTATTCATGTCGCTAGCGAATTAATTCTAAATTAACTCGTTCGCCCGAATTAAAATCTAATTTTAATTCCGCGTTGAAATTTAATTTCGTTTAATATATCGAAATATTATTTTATCGATTAATTCCAAATTAATCGTTCTCTCTTTTAAATAGTATTTTATCCTAGATAAAATATCTCCGTAATTAATCCTAGATTAATTTTCTCTCTCTTATAATTAATCCCAGATTAATTATGTGTGAGTCATACGTCATCGGTGAATCTTCGGGAAGCGACCCATGAGATCCCCGGATATGTTGGCAGTAAATCCGGTCGTCGGACTATCTGAACACGTACGTACCTAGTACTACGTTTTTACCGATTTACAAGAAATGTTGGCTTCTAGCAAAGCACCGTGCCTACCCAATTCTCCAGAAATATTCTTAAAGGAATATGTAATCTATATTAGGCGTAGTATACGTCGTATTGCGTATTGCAATCCAGTATCGGATGTCACGTGCTAGGCTTGGGGCTGGAATTATGTCTGCCCCGTACGAAGCACATATCGGATCTCTGGTAACTAGTCTCTATAATCAGATAAACATGACCTAGTCATATTATCCCAATAGCTGCAGCATATAAGAGTACCAGTTCCGTATCCTATGTGACCATCATCTTCATATTACTGGAGTGATACTTTCATCTCGACATCACACCCAATACACTACGATTCTCAATATACCCAGAAGAGGCGTGCACAGAACCTGTTGAAGCCTTGGACGACCAAAACCAAAGTATATTGATTGCCGCAAGTATTAGCGGTGCAAGTCTCAGGTTAAGACCAAATACACCTACCCTGATTCGGACTTCCATAGACACATAGTCATACTACCAATGGAATTTCGAGGGGTCTATCAGAGCGAAGCTGTTTCCGTACCATCGGTAAACACAACCTCCTATTACACTTGCATGAGTATCCAATACCCAAATATATGAGAACTATGTCGTTATGCTCCCATAACACGCACAACTGCAATACTAGTCTATTCCGCATTATCAATGTCCAATCTCGATAATACTACGACTAGGGATGTTTTAATGATTAAACCTTAGTGGATTAATATTGTCTCATATCTTATTAATACAGAACTAATCATATGGACTTTTATCATTTATGTATCCTGATAATCTAATTACAAATGATAAAAGAGCAATTTCCTTTGTCACATAGTTAATTTGTACAACAACACCATGTTCTGTACAAATAGTGATGTTATGGGTCATAACTGTCCAACACACAGGACATCCTAAACATCATTCCATACCCAACGAACATGAGGAGGTCTGATCTAAATAGATCTTTGAAGTGACTGCCATCTAAGTTTGGAGGATAACTCATATATCCACAGTGGTATTGTTGGACAATTGTGACCAATAGCATCACTATTTTTAAAAGACATGGTGTTTTTGTACAAATTAACTATGTGAAAAAGGAAATTGCTCTTTTATCATTTTGTAATTGGATTACTTGCATATATAAATGATAAAAGTCCATATGATCAGTACCAGATTAATAAGATTCGAGACAATATTAATCCATGAAAGGTTTAATCATTAAATATCCCTAGTCGTAGTATTATCGAGACTGGACATCGATAATGCGGAATAGACTAGTATTACACTTGTGCGCGTTATGGAAGCTTAACGACATAGTTCTCATATATTTAAGTATAAGATACTTATGCAAGTGTGATATGAGGTTCTCTTAGCTGTTGGATCGGGAACAACTTCGCTCTAGACAGACCCATCGGAATCCCATTGGTAGTATGACTATGTGTTTATGGGAATCCAAATCAAGGTAGGTGTATTTGGTCTTAACCTGAGACTTGCATTGCTAATACTTGAGAAAATCAGTACGCTTTGGTTTTGGTCGTCCGGAGCTTTAACAGGTTCTGTGTACGTCTCTTCTGGGTATACTGAGAATCGTAGTGTATTGGATCTGATTTCAAGATGGAAGTATCAATTCAGTCATATGGAGATGATGAACACGCAGGGATACATAACTAGTAATCTTAAATGCCGCAGCTATCGAGATAATATGACTAGGTCATGATTATCCGATTACAGAGACTAGTTGCTTGTGATCTGATATATGCTTCGTACGGGGTAGACACAATTCCAGCCTCAGGCCTAACATGTGACATCCGATACTGGATCGTATTACACAATACATTGTATACTACACCTAATACATATTATATATATTCCATGTCGAATATATTTCTGGAGAATTGGTTAGGCACGGTACTTTGCTAGAAGTCAACCATGTCTTGTAAATCGGTGTGAACGTGGTACGGGGTACACACGTGTTTGGATGGTCCAACAATCGTATTTACTGCTAACATATCCAGGGATCTCTTGGGTCGCTTCCCAAGATTCACCGATGATATTTGACTCGAACAGAATTAATCTGGGATTAATTATGAGAGAGAATTTAATCTGGCATTATTACGGCAAGAATTAATCTGGAATAATTATAAGAAAATGAATTAATATGGGATTAATTGCGGTAGGAATTAATCTGGGATTAATTCGACTAGAAGAGAGAATGCGAATAATTTGGAATTAATCGAAAAAGTAAATTTAATAGTTAAATTGACATTTACTATTTCATTTATTTAATTGGGCTAAAATAATATACGGATATATTAATTGAAATTAGATTTCAATACGGAATTAAAATTGGATTTTAATTCAAGCGAACGAATTAATTTGGAATTAATTTGTAAGCGACTTCCGTAATAATTTTACTGGGTATTATTATTTAATTAAATCAGATTTAATTACGTGGTGACGGAAAATTCATTTAGTCGGATTAAACGAACCGGGCCTAAAGTGTGTTGTGTAAGCCAACTTGATTTAAAATTAATTGGGTGGGACCCACAACTCATATCACTTGTCAACTTATGATGTAAGTAGTTGGCAAAAAGCAAATTGGATTTATTACACATCACACCTACCAAGTTAATATATATCTTTGGTAATTGTTTTCGGAAAATATATTACTATTCACTATCTCTCCCATTTATTCTCTCTTGGCCGAACTTAATGCTCCTTGGAGGAGAAATTTTTCTTTCAATTTTGTTCAAGCTAGCACTTAAAGGAGTCAAAGAAAGGTGATAGTGAAACTCACCCAAGAGTTTGGAACTCATTCACAAAGCTTGGAGCTTCTACAACAAAGAAAAAGTCTTGAACTTCATCTGATCATTGTAAGTTTTTCCGCAACTTTATTTGATTTTATTCACACATAAATCTTGTTTAGGATCCTTGGGCATGTTTAGGACACTAACAATGGTATTAGAGCCAATCTAAACTTGATTTCAATTTTAGGGTTCAAAACTTTAATTTGGGGATTTTATGCTTGGAGTGTGAAAATTCGAAATTGATTGTTTGGTTGTGGTTGGATGATGATGAATTGGATTTGTGCATCATTGGATTTGTGAAATTGATTGGATTAAAAATTTCCCCAAATCCTAAGCCATGGCCGAATGGAACCCTATGTAGTGCTCATGATGATTTTTTGAAAATTAGCAATTGGATGTGTTGTTGGCATGAAATGTATGTTAAATATTGATTTAATTATATTGAAATCAAATTGCATGATAATTTATTTGTCATTGACGTGAGCCTAAGCATGTTGTAGAATTGATTTTACTTCAATTTGTGTTGGACATGAATTGGAATTAATTAGCATGATTAATTGGATTAATTAGTGTTTTGGAAACATTAGATTAGTTGATTAATTATGTTAATTACACTTGAATTGGATTAATATGTAATTTGGAATAATATGTTAATTTATTTATTGTAATTGGGCTTAATGGGCTTGGTTGGGCCAAATATGATTTTGGACAATTGGGTTGGATCCAATTGGGCCTAAAACCATTTCCATAAAGTCCAAACATGACTTTTGGGCTTTTAAAAATATAATTGGGCCTAATGGGCCTAAATTGATTTTTGGCATATGGTGATTCCTACTTGGGCCTTGGCATCTTGGGTTGGATCCATAATGGCCAAAGCCCATGCCTAAAGAATTAATTGAAAGCCCATTGTACTTTAATTGAATAGTATTGGATACTAATTGGGCCTTTGAGACCCATTTAGATTAAATTTGGAATCCAAGTCTAAAAGGCACTATTAAAAGTGTAATTATTTAATTTGGAATTAAATTTGAATTAGTATTGAATACAAATTTAAATTGGATTTAAAATTATTGTTCGATATAATTCAAGAATATGTACTTTGGGTTGTTATTCTTAAACGAGTTAGACTCGCGCAAATCAAATCGTTGTTTGAACATTGGATGGTCATTAATCAAAGATTAATTAATTGGATTAGAATGATTGACAGCATGCTTTGTGTGAATACTTGGATGTGTTTATATGAATAATGTATATCGGATGGATATTAGATGGGTAGGGGCAATTTTGGAAATTGTTGTAAGTTTGGTACTTATTTATTAAATAACCTTGCGTGTCCAGCCTATTATCTCTTTACTCTTTGTATTTTTCTTCTCACAAATTCCCCTCAATGTAAATGAGGTTTCTTTAAAGTATAATGTAATTGGGTAGAAGTATGTAAAATGTTAGCGGGAGATAAGAAAGTGAGAGATTTGTTCTAGGAATAAATTTGTTATATATTCATCCTCATATCATTATTATTTTATTCGCGCCTTATTATGCTTTTAGAATGCATGTTTAAGGGTGTATGGTAAGACCTAATCAAAGATAATTAATTGGTTTCCAATTTACGTGAAAAATCCTCATTAAATATAAAGCGTTTTCCTTCCATTGAGTGGTTCTTTCTCAAGATCCAAGATTGGCATTCGTTTGTTGGCCAAAGTTAAGATCATTGTCCATCGCGGATGTGTTTGAACCACAAAAGCTTTGTTATATATCGCATGTCTTGGGCAGTTGTGATTTGTTGGCCAAAGTCAAGGTCACTTTTGTACATCGACGTGGATTACGAAGCTTTCCCACTGTCAATGGGTCTCACTTAACTTGAATTATTAAGCTTGTTGAGCCAAAGCCAAGGCTTAGTTGATTCAGAGGAAAAAGTTAGGAAATATATATTGGATATATATCTCAGACTTGGAGGTCCACCTACTGGATCTAGGAATTGTTGGGTTTCTAGATTAGTCCCAAGGATCATTCAAGCAAGAAATCATGTGCGAATACAAAAAAGAAGCATGGCAGAATCATACTTACATTGATCGGTTATGCGAGTGGGCTGTTTTTGTTGTCCATGATTTTCGGTCATCCCTCCATTGATGCTCCAAGCTCCAAGCTTTGCAAATGGTGATTCCATGCTTATGGGTTTGTTTCCCTATCACCTTGGATGACTCTTCATGTGCTAGCATTGGAAAGATTTGCCACAAATCTTCCATTTACTTCTTGTTGTTTTCGGCCTAACCAAGAAAATGGAGAGGGAAGAAGTTTGTCCCTTGGCCAATTGTTAGAGAAAGAGAGGAAGAAGTGTGTTGTTCAATTTTTGGTTTCCAAAACCTAATAAAACATATACCCAAAATTTTCCAAAAAGCTTAGAAAATTTTGGAGGCAAAAATGCAATAAATGCATTCCAACAACTCACATCACTCATGAATAGTGACTATTTGTCAATCAGTCAAAGTGACAAGACATCCATCACTTGAATGATGTGTGATGTGATGTGACGCGTGATGTGACTTGTGGGCCGCACTTGATTCGAAATGCGAGTGGGCCCGCAAACACTCCCGGGCATGGGTTCGCTAATTCCGAATTAACAAATTTTCCGTTGCGACGTAATTAAATCAAATTCAATTAAATAATTATGCCTAGCAAAATTACTATTCACGTCGCTAACGAATTAATTCTAAATTAACTTGTTCACCCGAATTAAAAACTAATTTTAATTCCGCGTCGAAATCCAATTTCGTATAATATATCGAATATATTATTTTATCGATTAATTCCAAATTAATAGTTCTCTTTCTTTAAATAATATTTTATCCCAGATAAAATATCTCCATAATTAATCCCAAATTAATTTTCTCTCTCTAATAATTAATCCCAAATTAATAAAGTGCGAGTCATACGTCATCGGTGAATCTTCGGGAAGCGACCCATGAGAACCCCGGATATGTTGGCAGTAAATCCGGTCGTCGGACTATCCAAACACGTACGTACCTAGTACTACATTTTTACCGATTTACAAGACATGGTTGGCTTCTAGCAAAGCACCGTGCCTACCCAATTCTCCAGAAATATTCTTATAGGAATATGTGATCTATATCAGGCGTAATATACGTGGTATTGCGTATTACGATGCAGCATCGGATGTCACGTGCAAGGCTTGGGGCTGGAATTGTGTCTGCCCCGTACAAAGCACATATCAGATCTCTGGCAACAAGTCTCTCTAATCGGATAATCATGACCTAGTCATATTATCCAGATGACTGCAGTATATAAGAGCACCAGTTCTGTATCCTACGTGATTATCATCTCCACTATGACTAGAGTGATACTTCCGTCTTGACAGCACACCCAATACACTACGATTCTCAATATACCCAGAAGAGGCGTACACAGAACCTGTTAAAGCCCTGGACGACCAAAACCAAAGTTTATTGATTGTCGCAAGTATTAGCGGTGCAAGTCTAAGGTTAAGACCAAATACACCTACCCTGATTCGGACTTCCATAGACACATAGTCATACTACCAATGGAATTCTGATGGGTCTATCCAGAGCGAAGCTGTTTCCGTACCATCGGTAAACATAACCTCCTATTACACTTTCATGAGTATCCTATACCCAAATATATGAGAACTTTACAGTTATGCTCCCACAACGCGCACAAGTGTAATACTAGTCTTTTACATATTATCGATGTCCAATCTCGATAATACTCTAACTAGGGATATTTAATGATTAAACCTTCATGGATTGATACTGTCTCATATCATCTCAATCCGAAACTAATCATATGGACCTTCTATCATTTATACATCTTGGTAATCTAATTACAAATGATAAAAGGGTAATTTCCTTTGTCACATAGTTAATTTGTACAACAACACCATGTTCTGTACAAATAGTGATGCTATGAGTCATAATTGTCCAACAATCTCCCACTTGGCCTATAGCCAATCACTCAAGTGTCCTACACCCGAACTATATACGGTTTGCTCAAACTTCTGCTGAGAAAATGCTTCCGTCAGCGGATTTGCGTGATTATCATCTAATGCGATTTATTCGATCATCACATCGCCACGATGTATGATTTGAACGAATCAGATGAATATTTGAAGTATATATCTGGATCGTTGATGAGACCATTAATTCTTTAGCCTGTGTTGTAGCCTAACTCAGCTGCTAACAGAATTATTCCTAATCTGATTAGGATTATTATCGACCCAAATAGCTTCTTTTGCTGCCGTAGCTGCAGCAATATTCCGCTTTTGTTGTTTATTCGGTAACAGTATCTTGCATGGAAGATTTCCAGCTCACTGTTTTATTATTCAAACTTTATAGTACCTTTGTTACGACTTATAGTCGTTTTTATCGGTTAGGAAACTTGCAATGGTGAACCCAGTCACTTCAAGTTCTCCTTCTCCATAGTATAAGAAAGCATCCTTAGTTCCTCTAAGATACTCAAGGATGTTCTTAACATCAATCCAATAACTATCACTTGGATTGGCCCGATTGTGACTCCATATGCTCAAAGTATATGAGACACCGGGTCGCGTACATTTTTCAATGTACGAGTTCTCGGAGAGTAGCAACAACTTTTAGATCTATCCCAGTAGATCCTTATTCCTAGAATAAAGGTTGTTTCTCCCAAGTATTCTACGGAGAATTTTCATGAAAGCCAAGCTTTCACTGATTGTATTATAGGAATACCATTTCCAAGAAATGACATATCATCAATATTTAGGACATTCATTGTCAGTGTGCTCCAACTAACCTCATTATATATACAAGAATCATATTCATTTTTGAATTAAATCATATACCATTATGATTATATCAAAATGATAATTCCAAGAACGCAATGCTTGCTTCAATCCATCAATGGATCGAGTAACTTGCAAACCTTATTTGCTCATTTTGGTACGACAAAACCGTCAGGATATTATAAACATCCTCCAAAAGGTTTCCATTTAAGGAAAGCGATTTTGACGTTCAGCTGCCATATTTCATGAATGAAACATGCAGCATTAGCAAGCATTATCCAAATGGATTTGACCATGGAAACAGTTAAAAGGTTTCGTCGTAATCGACACAATGTTGATAACAATACATTTTCGCTACAAGCCTAGCTTTGTACGTTGGTATGTTGCCTTCCATGTATGTCTTCCTTGAAGACTTATATAGTTCCAATAGGCACAATGCCTTCCGGTACAACAACTAATATCCAAATTGGTTGGTATATATGGAATCCATTTTGAATTTATGGCACTTTTCCATAATAGGGTGTCGATACCTTGTATCACTTTCTCATACGAAGTCAGTTTGTGTTCCTCAATAAGATTGACATCTTCATGAGGTGAGATCAGAAACCCATACCTCCCAGGTTGTTTTCTGACTCTCTTCGACTTACGCGGTTCTTGTGTATTTGAAGATAATTGGAATAGTTTCATCCTTGATGAACTATTTGTGTTCCATTAAGGAATCGGTGCCTGGAATAGTATTAATCCGATTTTAATCGAGTTTTACTTTCCTCCCACTTACCACTGCATATCGGTATTCCTCTTAGGAAAACCGCATGGCGAGCAACAATTTCAATGTTCTCATGTGAGTTGTATAAGTACTATACTTTGGTTTCCCTAGGATAACCCACAACTTAGGCACTTATCCGATTTGGGTTCTAGTTTGGTATCATCCAAACATATGCCTAGCATACCCAAATCTTCAAGAATGAGAAAACCCAGTTTCTTTCCTGTTCATATCTAATATGAAGTCTGTCAAATAGATTTTCATGGAACCTATTCAAAATAAGTTTTGCAATGTTTAATGCGTATCCTTTGAAGGAAATGGTAGCGTAGAGCGACTCATGATTAACCTTATCATGTCTAACAAAATTCGGTTTCTCCGTTATGACACACCGTCAAATTGACGTGTTCCAAGAGAAGTCCTCATTGAAAGAATACTATACTCTTTCAAGTATTCGAGAAACTTATTGCTTAAGTATTTTCCTCATGGTCTAATCATGGTGTTTAATACTTTAGCCGATCTGTTTGTCTACTTCGTGTCGAAACTCTTTGATTTCATCAAAAGTTTCCGATTCGTGTTTCAAAAGAAACACATAACCATAACGCGATGCCACATATGTAAAGGTCACGAAACATTCATATCCACATCTAGTCTAGCTAGATATGGGCCCACTTACGTCACTATGAACAATGGCTAACAGATCGGTGGCACTTGCACTTTTACCAAGTAAAAGGTGTTTTATGCACTTTGCCTAATAAACTAGATTCGTAGACATTATTTGAATAGAATCAAATCCGTCCTATTATCCACTCTTCGAAAGTGTGGATATACGAGTCTTATTAATTGTGTCCCAGACAACAATGCCACATATGAGTCTCAACTGATTAATTCAGTTTGAGCTATTAGTTTGTCATGTTATACGTTTGAGATTTATTTATATTCAAAATATAAATACTGTAATTCACATCTAATGTGTTTATATTACTATCATCTTTATAAAATGAAACACTTTAGTGTTCTAGAATATTAAGGTGTACCCGCAACGGGTTAAACCCAGATATAGAGATAATATTTCTAGTCAAACTAGTTACATTGTAACAGTTTCCTAATTTAAGTACACACCCGAAGGGTAGTTCCTAAACTTAGGTATCTACGGTTAAAACAGCGACTGTCGTCCCGTTTCTGATTCGTAGATAGATCTCATCTGAAGTCAGTAACCTGCTCTCAGCAGATTCTGCACATCAGCACATATTTATGTACCACACTCAGTATCTAAAATCCAATTTTAATACTAGTAGCGAACATGTTACTGACAAACATATTTGAAGCCAGATTCTTGCCCCTCTTCTCTTCCTTCATGTCTGCCTTGTCCATACGGCAGTCACGCTTCTAGTGACCCCGTTTTCCACAGTTTATGCAGACATCTTGGGATATGTCCTTTGTCTTCCCAGAAGATTATAATGATTTTGCCTTTGCCCCTTTTCCACACCCCAGAAGCCTTTGGCCAAGCCTTGGCCTTCTGGAATGTCGAAGTAAGGTGCGCCTTGCGCTTCTTGCCTTATTGAAACTCTGGCTTTTTCTCATTGAGTATAGCCATTAACTCTCCAATAGTTTTTTATTGCAATTTATGCTTCTAAGATCTAAGGATAGATCTATGAAGATCCTTCAATTTCAATATCATACTATAAGGATCTAATCCTTAGTTCTGACTAAGAAATTAAGGAGTCTTTGTGGCAAGCATGACAGATTAAGCACTAAAGTTATCATCACATGAATATTCCAAATATCATGTTCTACTATTTGCTCAACTCCGGGCTTAGGCTCAAGACGTCACTATATCAAATAAAGTAACTTCTCGGTTTCCAGGACTATCCTGAGATTTTATTCCCAATCTGAAAATTAAAGTCGTTTAAAAACATTTTCACCCAGGATTATGTTTTAAAACACTAATCTTTCAATTATCTTGATTCTAATAGTCCAACTATTTAATCAACGATTTTAGGTACTATTGATTATAATGATCACTATAGTCTAACTATATAATCAAATATAATTTAATAGGTTAAATTCAATTTATTGATTACTATAATCCAATTATAATAAATAAACTAGAATTGAATAGTTGAGTACAGTCCAACTGTTTAATTAAACAACGATTAAATATTAGTCCAACTAATATATTAATTATATGACGAAAATTGAAATAGCGCGCATTGGCAGAACTAAACGATATTGAAAATTTAATCTTGCCTCCCACTATTTTTCGGCGAGCCTCTAACCCTCTGTGGAGTCCTCGGGAAACCTTTTTCCAAGTGGGCTAGATCCCGTTAAATACACACACTTGACTTTGGCCATCAAATTGTATGATCATTAACTAGGTAGTCTCTAAGATCAATTTGATCCCATCTAATTCCCTAGATCCAGTTGTTAGACAGTATGACCCCATAGCGTCACTATTTTGTAAATGAATAATTTTTTTATTGATACTATTTTTTAAATGATATTGTATTATTGTACAAAATTAACTATGTAGTAATGAAATTGCCTTTTACCGTTTTGTAATTTTTTACTTTGAAATATAAATGGTAAAAGTCCCTATGATTAGTTCCGGATTGAGATGATATGAGACAGTATCAATCCATAAAGGTTTAATCATTAAATATCCCTAGTCGTAGTATTATCGAGACTGGACATCGATAATGCGGAATAGACTAGTACTACTGCACTCGTGCATGTTGTGAGGGCACAACGGCATAGTTCTCATATATTTAAGTATAGGATACTTATGCAAGTGCGGTAGGAGGTTGTGTTTTACCGATGGTACGGAAAACAGCTTCGCTCTGGATAGACCCCGCGGAATCCCATTGGTAGTATGTCTGCGTGTCTATGGGAGTCCGCTTCAGGGTAGGTGCATATGATCTTAACCTGAGACTTGCATCGCTAGTACTTACGACGATCGGTAAAATTTAGTTTTGGTGGTCCAGGGCTTTAACGGGTTCTGTGTACACCTCTTCTGGGTTTATCGAGAATCGTAGTGTATTGGATGTGATGTCAAGATGGAAGTATCACTTCAGACATATGGAGATGATGATCGCGAGGGATTCAGAACTAGTACTCTATAATGGTTGCAACCATCGGGATAATATGACTAGGTCAGGATTATCCGATTCAAAGAGACTGGTTGCTTGACATCCGATATGTGTTTCGGACGGGGCAGACACTTATCCAGCCCCAGCCCTAGCATGTGATCATCCGATACTGGTTCGATATACACTATACTACGGTATACTACGCCTGTTATAGATCTAATATTCCAGTAAGAATATTTCTAGAGAATTGGGTAGGCATGGCGTTTTGCTAGAGCTAACCTTGTCTTGTAAATCGGTAAAAACGTAGTACTTGGTACGTACGTGTTCGGATAGTTCGACAACCGGATTTACTGCCAACATATCTAGAGGTCTCTTGGGTCGCTTCCCGAAGATTCACCGATGACGTATGATTCAAACTCGATTAATCTTGGATTAATTACGGAGAGACTTTATCTTGGATAAAGTACTGTATAAAGAGAGAGAACGATTATTTAGAATTAATCGTAAAATTATTATATTCGATATAATAAACGGAATTCGATTTCGACGCGAAATTGAAATTAGATTTTAATTCGGGCAAACGAATTAATTTAGAATTAATTCGTTAGCGACGTAAATAATAATTTCGCTAGGCGCAATTATTTATTTAAATTCGATTTAATTAACGTCGCGACGTAAGCTCGATATTTCGGAAATATCGAACCCGAACGCGTGAGTGCACGTGGGCCCACTTTCATTTGGAAACGTGTGGGGCCCACATGACACTTGTCATTATTTGTATTTTTTAATCAAGATGCAATGCATGAAGATAGTGTACAAAGCACTCAAGGTAATGCATGGAAATTGAGTGTTAGACACTCTAAGTCTTTGCATGGTTGTGTTATATTTATATTATTATTTAATATAATTATGACATAAATATAAATTGATTTTTGAAACAAAAATCAATATCTGCTCTCTCCCTCTCTTGACCGAAACAGTGAACAGTTTTTTGGCTCTCCTTCTTCTCCATTTTCTTAAGAACTTTGTGAAGAAAGTGTACAAGTTTGGAACTTTAATACACAATTTGGCTAGCAACATCAAGGGATCATACAAGGTGATATGGGAAACTCATCTTAGAGCTTGGAAGGATCAAATTCAAGCTTGGAGCTTCTCTTCACTTCTGGTTGGCCGAATTCTTCACTGCACAAAGGAGCAATTTTTGCTTCATCCATAGCATCCACATTTGGTTTTTGTGAGTATTGTTTCCGCCATTACTTCAATCTAATTCATTCTTATATATATCTTGCTTGGTTTTTGATCTTGGGACATGGTTATTAGATTTCCAACAATGGTATCATTGAGCCTAAAAATGCATGCAAATATATTAGGATGTTATTTGGGAAAATTGTTTGAAGCATGATTTGATGAGTTTGCTTGATTGAATATGCTTAGATGTATGTTAAAATGGATTATACATCATCAATTTCATGGAAAATAAATTGGATTAATTTTTCCAACCCCAAAGTGGCTTGGCCGAATACATGCAAGCATGAGGACTAGATGATTTTTTAATTTTAAGACATTGGATGACTTGAAATAATATGGAGATGATCATTTGTGACTTGATTGGATTGAAAACGAAATCGGAACCATATTGTCCACCTTGGCCGAATGCTTGATGACATATTAGGGACTTGATTTTTTGATTAAATAATGTTGGACATGTATTTAAGATAAAAATATGATTAATAGATTAATTTGATATTTTGGAATATTGATTTAAAGGATTAATCATGAACATACACTTTAATTAATTAAGTTATAAAATTTGGAATTTTAAAATTTAGTTAATTGGGCTTAAATTGGAATTGGGCCTAAAACTATTATATTTGGTCATAAATGGGCTTGGTTGGGCCAAGTAGATTTGGACCATTTGGATTGGATCCAAAATGGGCCTAAATCACACCATTTAAGTCCAAATGTAATAAATGGGCTTTTATGTTTAATTGGGCCTTATGGGCTTGATATTGGTTTTATGGCAAATGAGGGTGATTCCTTATTGGGCTTGGAAATTGGGTTTGACCCACATTGACCAAGGCCCAAGCCTAATGAAATCAATAGAAAGCCCATCGGACTTTAATTAAACGGACATTAGATGTTAGTTGGGCTTTGAGACCCAATAGAACTAGATTTGGAATCTAAGTTATAAAAGCACAATAAAAGTGTATATATTTAATTTAGAATTAAATAATAGGATTAGTATTGAATACGACTTAAATTGGATTTAACGAGTAGTTCGATATAATTCGTGAATTCATACCATATGTATTTATTCTCAAAACGAGTTGGACTCGCGCAAATGCAAACAATTGTTTGAACATTGTATTGTCACCTAATTAAAGACTAATTAATTGGATTAGATTGGTTGTATAACATGCCTTGAATGAATGAATGAATGTGGATGTGTTGTATGAATAGTGCATATCGGATGGATATTAGAAGGGAAGGGTAATTTTAGAAATTATTGTAAATTTGGAATTTATAAATTGGACCTGCGTGTCCAGCCTTATCTCTTTATCTCTATGTATTCTCTTCTCACCTAATTCCCCTCAATGTAAATGAGGTTTCTCTTATTGTATTATGTAATTGGGTAGAAGTAGAATAGTGCTAGCGGGGAGAGGAAAGGAGTGATTTGTTCTAGGAACAAGTTGTTTATATATCCATCCGTATATCACTATTACTTTACTTTATGCACTTTATGATGTTTTAGAAGCATGCTTAAGGGTGTATGATGATGAGACCTAACAAAGATAAATTAATTGGTTGCCAATTACGCGAAAAATCCCTCAAACAATATTAAGCGATTTTCCTTCCGTTGAATGATTCTTTCTCAAGATCCGAAATTGGCATTGGTTTGTTGGCCAAAGTCAAGACCTTTGTCAATTGAGGATGTGTTTGAATCATGAGAGTTTTGTTACACATCGGTGTCCTGTCCAAGTTGTGATTTGTTGGCCAAAGTCAAGATCACTTCTTGTCCATCGACATTGATTACGAAACTTTCCTTGTCAATGGGTCCCGCTTAACTGGAATCATTAGGTTTGTTGTGCCAAAGCCAAGGCTTAGTTGATTCAGAGGAAATGGTTAGGAAAATGTATTGGATACATTGACGTATGTATTAGATATATATGTTTCGGACTTGGATGTCCACCTACCGGATCTAGGAATTGGATGGGATCCAATTGATCTTCGAGATCTACCTAGTTAAATATCATACAACTTGTTGGCCAAAGTCAAGGTTGTGTGTTATTTAACGGGATCCTAGCCCACTAGGAAATTGGATTTCCCGAGTACTCAACAGAGGGTTAGAGACTTGTAGAAAATAGTGGGAGGCTAGTATTGAGTTTGCAATTTCATTCAGATACTTAGCTTTACGCGCTTACAAAATTTATTTCGTCAATTTTTTAACATTAGTTGGACTAATAAAAATGTTATTTTTCTTGTAACAGTTTGACTGTACCCATTTTTTCGTTAACTAGATAGTTGGACTATCGTAGTTAAGATGGCTAGCAAGGTAAATGTCCGTGACATCATCATGGGTGACAATGTCTTTAAGGGGACAAACTTTGCTGATTGGGAAATGAACCTAAGGATAGTCCTTGGGGCGGAGAGGATACTGTATACGATTCAGAGACCTCTCGGGCCTAAGCCACTGAGCCACTTGAGCTGGAGTTATGGAAAACTCACAGTGATGATTGTGACACGGCTCAGTCGATCATGCTTGCTTCAATGACTCAACACTTTCGTCGCCAAAATAGGGACTTGGATCCTTATAATATGATGGCAAGATTGCAAGATCTTCACCGCACTAATAAGCGGATGGCGAGGTACGAGTTGGTGAAGAGGATCTTTCGCACCCGTATGACTGATGGTAGTTCTGTTGAGGTCCATGGGACTCAAATGATAGCCGATATTGATGAACTGGCTTGTATGGGTATAGTCTTGGAGTCTGAGCTGGCTATAGATGTACTTCTACAGTCACTACCCGATACTTGGAAACAGATTGTCATCAACTACAAACTGATGAATTCGGATGACACTCTTGGAGAGTTGTTGTCAATTCTCAAGGAGTCAGAGAAAGAACTTCTGAAAGGCAACAAGCGCGAGGCGCACTTTGCAACAACATCTCAAACGCCGAAAGCTGGGCTCAAGGCAACTGGGGGTGTTAAGAAGAAGAAGCATAAGAACAAAGGCAAGGCCAAGTCAACAAAGGCTTCTGGGAAGCCAAGGGACAAGTCTCAAGATGTTTGCCTGAAATGCGGCAAAGAAGGTCACTGGAAGCGTGACTGCCGCATGAACAAGGGACATAAGGAGGACATACAGGCGGGCAAGGCACCGGCCTCAGGTATGTTTGTTATTGAGATAAATATGACTACTTCAAGTCTTAATAAAAATTGGATTTTTGATTCTGGCTGTGGTTCTCATATTTGTACTGATGTGCAGGATCTGCATGATAGCAGGAGACTGGCTTCGGGGGAGGTTGATCTACGAGTTGGAAATGGAACTTCTGTTGCTGTTTTGGCCGTAGGCACTTTTGTTTTGGAACTGCCCTCGGGGCATGTACTTAAACTTTGACTGTTATTTTGTTCCTAGTTTAACTAGGAATATTATTTCTGTATCTTTGTTAACCCAGTGTGGGTACACTTTTGTATTTAAAAACACCAGGTGTTATTTATATATGAATGATGCAGAAATTTGCAGTGCTGATGCAAATAATGGTCTTTATATTTTGAATATAAATGAATCTCCAAAATGTAAAATAACAAACAAAAGGCTCAAAATGAGTAATCCAAAAGAAGAAACTTATTTGTGGCATTGTCGTCTGGGACACATCAACAAGACTCGCATATCCACACTTTCGAAGAGTGGGTACTTGGACGGATTTGATCCAAATTCATATGACGTCTGCGAATCTTGTTTATTAGGCAAAATGCCTAAATCACCTTTTAGTGGTAAAGGTGAACGCGCCACTGAACTGTTAGCCCTCGTTCATAGTGACGTTTGTGGGCCCATGTCTAGCCAGGCTAGAGGTGGATATCGATACTTCGTAACCTTTACGGATGATGCATCACGTTATGGTTATGTGTATCTAATGATGCACAAGTCGGAAACTTTTGAGAAATTCAAAGAGTTTCGACACGAAGTTGAAAAACAAACAGGCAAGAGTATTAAACATTACGGTCGGACCGTGGTGGCGAATACTTAAGTAATGAGTTTCAAGATTACTTGAAAGAATATGGTATTCTTTCACAATGGACTCCTCCTGGAACACCACAATTAAATGGTGTGTCTGAACGGAGAAACCGTACCTTGCTTGACATGGTAAGGTCGATGATGAGTCGCACTGAGCTACCTATATCCTTCTGGGGACATGCATTAGAAAGTGCAATTCTTATTTTGAATAGGGTTCCGTCAAAGTCTGTTGAACAGACTCCGTATGAGATATGGACAGGAAAGAAACCAGGTTTCTCATTCCTGAAGATTTGGGGTTGCTGGGCATACGTCAAACGTTTGGAAGGTACCAAACTTGAACCCAAATCAGATAAATGCCTATTTGTTGGATATCCTAAGGAAACCAAGGAGGATTACTTACTTCTATACCCCAAAAGAGAACAAAGTATTTGTTGCTCTACATGCAGTTTTCCTTGAGAAGGAATTCCTAAATGCAGTGGTTAGTGGGAGGAAAGTAGAACTCGATGAAAGTCGTAGTGATACTGTTCCTGGCATAGAATCTAGAACGGAACATGAACAGTCCATCCAGGATGAGACTGAACCACAATCAACTTCAATTACACAAGGGCTACGTAGGTCGGAGAGAGTCAGGGTAATACCTGAGAGGTATGGATTCCTGATCTCACCTCATGTAGATATTAATCTTATTGAGGATACTGAACCGGCTACGTATGAGGAAGCGATACAGGGTATCGAATCCACTTTATGGCAAGAGGCCATGAAGGCCGAAATGGATTCCATGTATACCAACCAAGTTTGGACACTGGTTGATGCACCAGAAGGCGTAAAGCCTATTGGATGCAAATGGGTCTTCAAGAAGAAGACAGACATGGATGGCAACGTTCAAACGTACAAAGCTAGGCTTGTAGCGAAGGGGTATCGTCAACAACTTGGAGTTGATTATGACGAAACTTTCTCACCCGTTGCCATGATTAAATCCATTCGGATAATGCTTGCAATAGCTGCATATTACGATTACGAAATATGGCAGATGGACGTTAAAACCGCTTTCCTTAACGGAAACCTGTTGGAGGATGTTTATATGCAACAACCTGACGGTTTTATCGCACCAAGACTTGCAAACAAGGTTTGTAAGTTAAATCGGTCCATTTATGGACTGAAGCAAGCATCGAGGTCATGGAACCAACGTTTTGATGAGGTCATAAAAGAATATGATTTCATTCAAAACGTAGATGATCCTTGTGTGTATAAGAAGGTTAGTGGGAGTGCACTGACTTTTATTGTCCTTTATGTCGACGATGTATTGCTTATAGGCAATGACATTCCCATGTTAACGTCGGTGAAAGCTTGGCTTTCATTGAAATTCTCCATGAAAGATCTGGGAGAAGCAGCAGCTTTTATTCTAGGAATAAAGATCTACCGGGATAGATCTAGAAAGCTACTTGGACTCTCCCAGAGTACATATATTGATAAAGTGTTGAAGAGATTCAACATGGATCAGTCCAAGAGGGGACTGTTGCCAACATCACATGGCGTCTATCTATCTAGGGACATGTGTCCTAAAAACAAGATGAGAGAGACAACATGAGTCGGACTCCGTTCGCCTCGGCAGTCGGATCGATCATGTATGCCATGATATGTACACGACCTGATGTGTCCTATGCTTTGAGCATGTGCAGTCGATATCAGGCCGATCCAGGACAGGATCATTGGATGGCGGTTAAGAATATCCTTAGGTATCTTAAAGAACTAAGGATGTTTTCTTAATCTATGGAGATGGAGAACTTGAGGTATCTGGGTATACTGATGCAAGTTTCCAAACCGACAGAGACGACTTTAAGTCGCAAACCGGGTACATATTTTGCTTGAATAACGGAGCAGTGAGCTGGAAATCTTCCAAGCAAGATACTGTTGCCGATTCAACAACTGAAGCGGAGTACATTGCAGCAGCTGAAGCAGCAAAAGAGGCAGTTTGGATCCGTAAATTCCTAATTGGATTAGGAGTAGTTCCGTTAGCAGCTGAGCCCGTTCCATTGTATTGTGACAATAGCGGGGCTATAGCACAGGCTAAGGAACCAAGGTCTCATCAACGATCCAAACATGTTCTTCGACGATTCCATCTGATTCGAGAGATCATACATCGTGGCGATGTGAAGATCGAGAAGATCGCATCAGAGGATAATATTGCAGATCCGCTGACGAAGGCTATTCCTCGGGAAAAGTTTGAGCGACATGTACATAGTTCAGGTATTAGATGCTTGAGTGACTGGCTATAGGCCAAGTGGGAGATTGTTAGACAGTAATGACCCATAGCGTCACTATTTTGTAAATGATATTGTATTATTGTACAAAATTAACTATGTAGTAATGAAATTGCCTTTTACCGTTTTGTAATTTATTTACTTAGAAATATAAATGGTAAAAGTCCCTATGATTAGTTCCGGATTGAGATGATATGAGACAGTATCAATCCATAAAGGTTTAATCATTAAATATCCCTAGTCGTAGTATTATCGAGACTGGACATCGATAATGCGGAATAGACTAGTACTGCACTCGTGCATGTTGTGAGGGCACAACGGCATAGTTCTCATATATTTAAGTATAGGATACTTATGCAAGTGCGGTAGGAGGTTGTGTTTTACCGATGGTACGGAAAACAGCTTCGCTCTGGATAGACCCCGCGGAATCCCATTGGTAGTATGTCTGCGTGTCTATGGGAGTCCGCTTCAGGGTAGGTGCATATGATCTTAACCTGAGACTTGCATCGCTAGTACTTACGACGATCGGTAAACTTTAGTTTTGGTGGTCCAGGGCTTTAACGGGTTCTGTGTACACCTCTTCTGGGTTTATCGAGAATCGTAGTGTATTGGATGTGATGTCAAGATGGAAGTATCACTTCAGACATATGGAGATGATGATCGCGAGGGATTCAGAACTAGTACTCTATAATGGTTGCAACCATCGGGATAATATGACTAGGTCAGGATTATCCGATTCAAAGAGACTGGTTGCTTGACATCCGATATGTGTTTCGGACGGGGCAGACACTTATCCAGCCCCAGCCCTAGCATGTGATCATCCGATACTGGTTCGATATACACTATACTACGGTATACTACGCCTGTTATAGATCTAATATTCCAGTAAGAATATTTCTAGAGAATTGGGTAGGCATGGCGTTTTGCTAGAGGCTAACCTTGTCTTGTAAATCGGTAAAAACGTAGTACTTGGTACGTACGTGTTCGGATAGTTCGACAACCGGATTTACTGCCAACATATCTAGAGGTCTCTTGGGTCGCTTCCCGAAGATTCACCGATGACGTATGATTCAAACTCGATTAATCTTGGATTAATTACGGAGAGACTTTATCTTGGATAAAGTACTGTATAAAGAGAGAGAACGATTAATTTAGAATTAATCGTAAAATTATTATATTCGATATAATAAACGGAATTCGATTTCGACGCGAAATTAAAATTAGATTTTATTCGGGCAAACGAATTAATTTAGAATTAATTCGTTAGCGACGTAAATAATAATTTCGCTAGGCGCAATTATTTATTTAAATTCGATTTAATTAACGTCGCGACGTAAGCTCGATATTTCGGAAATATCGAACCCGAACGCGTGAGTGCACGTGGGCCCACTTTCATTTGGAAACGTGTGGGGCCCACAATGACACTTGTCATTATTTGTATTTTTTAATCAAGA
This sequence comes from Zanthoxylum bungeanum, assembly GCA_019454045.1. Taxonomy (NCBI): domain Eukaryota; kingdom Viridiplantae; phylum Streptophyta; class Magnoliopsida; order Sapindales; family Rutaceae; genus Zanthoxylum; species Zanthoxylum bungeanum. The sequence continues at coordinate 6,836 of SKCR01033000.1, read as the reverse complement.
TGCAATGCATGAAGATAGTGTACAAAGCACTCAAGGGTAATGCATGGAAATTGAGTGTTAGACACTCTAAGTCTTTGCATGGCTTGTGTTATATTTATATTATTATTTAATATAATTATAACATAAATATAAATTGATTTTTGAAACAAAAAATCAATCTTGCTCCTCCCTCTCTTGACCGAAACAGTGAACAGTTTTGGCTCTCCTTCTTCTTCCATTTTCTTAAGAACTTTGTGAAGAAAGTGTACAAGTTTGGAACTTAATACATATTTGGCTAGCAACATCAAGGGATCATACAAGGTGATATGGGAAACTCATCTTAGAGCTTGGAAGGATCAAATTCAAGCTTGGAGCTTCTCTTCACTGCTTGGCCGAATTCTTCACTGCACAAGGAGTATTTTTGCTTCATCCATTGCATCCACATTTGGTATTTGTGAGTATTGTTTCCGCCATTACTTCAATCTAATTCATTCTTATATATATCTTGCTTGGTTTTTGATCTTGGGACATGTTTTAGATTTCCAACACCAGTAGGTGGACTCCAAGTCCAAACATATATCCTATAATCTGCCAATATATCCAATATATTCTATAACATTTTTCCACTGAATCACTATCCTTGCTTTGGCACAATAAACTTAATGATCCCATTTAAGCGGAACCATTGACTTTGGAAAGCTTCGTATCGATGTCGAGACAAGAAGTGATCTTTGACTTTGGCCAACAAATCACAACTTGGACAAGACACCGATATGGAACAAAGCCTTCATGATTCAAACACATCCGCGACGGACAAAGGTCTTGACTTTGGCCAACAAACCAGTGCCCATCTTGGATCTTGAGTAAGAACACTCAATGGAAGGAAAAAGCTTAATATGTGTGAGGGTTTTTCGCGTAAATTGGCAACCAATTATTATCTTTGTTAAGGTCTCATCATCATACACCCTTAAACATGCATTCTAAACACATAATAAGGCGCGTATAAATAAATATAATAATGATATGCGGATGGATACTCAATGCATTGTTCCAGAATAAATCTCTCATTTCCTCTCTCCCGCTAGCACAAGTATTACTTCTACCCCAATACATAACACTCTAAAGAAACCTCATTTACATTGAGGGGTATAGGTGAGAAGAGAAATACACAGAGTCAAGAGGTAATAGGCTGGACACGCAGGTCCAATTAATAAATTCTAAATTTATTACAATAATTTCCAAAAATTGCCCTCACCATCTAATATACATCTGATATGCATTATTCATACATCGCATCCATCTATTCACACAAGCATGTTATCAATCAATCTAATCCAATTAATTAATCTGAAATTAATGACCATCCAATATTCAAACAACGATTTGATTTTGCGCGAGTCCGACTCATTTTGCGAATAAGTACTCAAAGTATGAATTCTTTAATTATACTAAACTACAACATTAAATCCAATTTAATTTGTATTTAATACTAATTCATTATTTAATTCCAAATTAAATATTTACACTTTTTTAATGAACCTTTACGACTTAGATTCTAAATATAATCGTTACGGGTCTCAAAGCCCGATTAACATCCAATGTTAATTTAATTAAAGTCCAATGGCTTTTAATTAATTTCTTAAGGCATGGACTCTTGGTCTATATGGTCCAAACCCAAATACCAAAGCCCATTTAAAGAATCACCCTTATTTGCCAAGAAACCATTTAGGCCCAATTAAAATTAAAGGTCCATTAGTTATATTTGGACTTTATGGATATGGTTTTTTAGCCCAATTGGATCCAACCAATTAGCCTAAACCAAACTTGGCCCAACCAAGTCCATTAAGCCCAATTACAACTTTAAAAGCCCAATTCCAAATTTGGCCCAATTAATTAAATTACAAAATTCCAAATTTCATAATTAAATTAATTAAAGTGTATGCCATAATTAATTACTCAAATTAATATTTCCAAAACACTAATTTACATAATTAATTATGCTCATTATCATCAACACATGTCCAACACATTTGAATCAAAAAATCATATCAATTTACATGCTTATAGTCACGGCAATGGTAGGGATTTCTTTGTCTGATTCGGTTTTAATCCAATTAAATCCTAATTCAACATTACCCAAATGATTTCAACTCATCCAATGATCAAAATCAAAAAATACCATGACTTAGGGCAACCTCAAAGTTTCGGCCAAGCCAATGATTTGGGGAAAAATTGATCCAATCCATTTTTCACAAAATTGATCACAAATAACTCCAAGTCATTCATATACAGGCATGCTCAAACAAGTAATTTCACTCAAACATGCTCAAATCCAATTTACCCAAATTCTACCTTAATCAAATTTCATGCTCAAAATGGCTCAAGATACTATTGTTGGGTTTCTAGATTAGTCCTAAGGATCATTCAAGCGAGAAATCATGTGCGAATACAACAAAGAAGCATGGAAGAATCATACTTACATTGATCGGTTATGCGATGCGTCGAACATAAAAACTTTTCTCCTCCAAGGAAGCTCTCGGCAGTGGGTGTTTTTGTTGTCCAAGATTTTCGGTCATCCCTCCATTGTGCTCCAAGCTCCAAGCTTTGCAAATGGTGATTCCATGCTTATATGTTTGTTTCCCTATCACCTTGGATGACTCTTCATGTGCTAGCATTGGAAAGAGTTGCCACAAATATTCCATTTACTTCTTATTGTTTTCGGCCTAGCCAAGAAAATAGAGAGGGAGAAGTTTGGCCCTTGGCCGATTGTTAGAGAGAGAGAGGAGGAAGTGTGTTGTTCTATTTTTGGTTTCCAAAACCTAATAAAATATATACCAAAAATTAGTCAAAGCTTTTCCAAAAAGCTTAGAAAAATTTGGAGGCAAAAATGCAATAAATGGCATTCCAACAACTCACATCACTCATGAATAGTGACTGGTTGTCAATCACTCAAAGTGACAAGACATCCATCACTTGAATGATGTGGATGTGATGTGACACGTGATGTGACTTGTGGGCCGCACTTGATTCAAAATGCGAGTGGGCTCGCAAACACTCCCGGGCTTAGGTTCGCTAATTCCGAATTAACGAATTTTCTGTTGCGACGTAATTAAATCAAATTCAATTAAATAATTATGCCTAGTAAAATTATTATTCACGTCGCTAACGAATTAATTCTAAATTAACTCGTTCACCCGAATTAAAATCTAATTTTAATTCCGCGTCGAAATCCAATTTTGTATAATATATCGAATATATTATTTTATCGATTAATTCCAAATTAACTGTTCTCTCTCTTTAAATAATATTTTATCCATGATAAAATATCTCCGTAATTAATCCCAGATTAAATTTCTCTCTCTAATAATTAATCCCAGATTAATAAACTGTGAGTCATACGTCATCGTTGAATCTTCGGGAAGCGACCCATGAGATCCCCGGATATATTGGCAGTAAATCTGGTCGTCGGACTATCCGAACACGTACGTACCTAGTACTACGTTTTTACCGATTAACAAGACATGGTTGGCTTCTAGCAAAGCACCGTGCCTACCCAATTCTCCAGAAATATTCTTATAGGAATATGTGATCTATATCAGGCGTAGTATACATAGTATTGCGTATTACAATCCAGCATCGGATGTCACGTGCAAGGCCTGGGGCTGGAATTGTGTCTGCCCCGTACAAAGCACATATCGGATCTCTGGCAACTAGTCTCTATAATCGGATAATCATGACCTAGTCATATTATCCCGATGAATGCAGTACATAAGAGCACCAGTTCCGTATCCTACGTGATCATCATCTCCACTATGACTGGAGTGATACTTCCATCTTGACATCACACCCAATACAATACGATTCTCAATATACCCAGAAGAGGCGTACACAAAACCTGTTAAAGCCCTGGACTACCAAAACCAAAGTATATTGATTGTCGCAAGTATTAGAGGTGCAAGTCTCAGGTTAAGACCAAATACACCTACCCTAATTCGGACTTCCATAGACACAAAGTCATACTACCAATGGAATTCCAATGGGTCTATCCACAATAAAGCTGTTTCCGTACCATCGGTAAACACAACCTCCTATTACACTTGCATGAGTATCATATACCCAAATATATGAGAACTATGTCGTTATGCTCCCACAACACGCACAAGTGTAATAATAGTCTTTTACGCATTATCGATGTCCAATCTCTATAATACTCTGACTTGGGATATTTAATGATTAAACCTTCATGGATTGATATTGTCTTATATCATCTCAATCCGGAACTAATCATATGGATCTTCTATCATTTATACATCTTGGTAATCTAATTACAAATGATAAAAGGGCAATTTCCTTTGTCACATAGTTAATTTGTACAACAACACCATGTTCTGTACAAATAGTGATGCTATGGGTCATAATTGTCCAACCGGAATTGGATGGGATCCAATTGATCTTAGAGATCTACCTATTTAAGTTTCATACAACTTGTTGACCAAACTAGGTTTCCTGAGTACTCCACAGAGGGTTAGAGGCTCGCCGAAAAATAGTGGGAGGCCAGTATTAAATTTGCAATTTCTTTTAATACTTGCTTACACGCGCTCTTTTATTTTATTTGCCATCGTAGTAAATATATATTAGTTAGACTAATATTGAATATTGCTTTCTTTGAACAGTTAGACTGTACAAGACACTACTCTCATTGTAGTTGGTTATATAGTTGGACTATAGTAACCATTACATTTACCCGTTATCATTGATTGAATAGTTGGACTATTGCAATCGAGATGGCTGGAAAGATTAGCGTTAGGGACATCGTCATTGGCGATAATGTCTTTAACGGCTCTAATTTTCCAGATTGGGAGATGAATCTCAGTATAATCCTGGGAGCTGAGAAGTTACTCTATGTCATAGAGAAACCTCTCGGGTCTGAGCCATGAGTTGAGCAAATAGTAGAGCATGAGCTTTAGAAGACTCATCGTGATGATAACTTTAGTGCTCAATCTGTCATGCTTACCGCAATGACTCCTCAATTTCGTCGTGAAAACAAATGATTGGATACTTATAGTATGATGTTGAAATTGAAAGATCTTCACAGATCTAATCTTAGATCTCAGAAGCACGAATTGCACAAGAAGCTCTTTCACTCGTGTATGTCAAAGGGTACGTCTGTCGAGCAATATATGTCGCATATGATTGCTGACATCAAACAGCTACGTCAGTTGGGCATAACCTTCGAGGCCGAGACTTCTATAGATTTGATCTTACAGTATTTGCCCGAATGCTGAGGCGAGTTCATCATAAACTTAATATGATGAACCAATAGAAAACTCTTGGAGAGTTAATGGCGATGCTGAAATAGGCAGAGCCAGAGCTTCTAAAGGGTAAGAAGCGCGAAGAGCATCTTGCTTCGACATCCCAGATTGCCAAGGCTTGGCCGAAGGCTTCTGGGGGTGTGAAGAAAAGGAAAAAAAAGGGCAAGGCTAAATCATCACAGTCTTCTGCGAAGACTAATAACATATCCCAAGACATCTGCCTACATTGTGGCCAACAGGGTCACTGAAAGCATGAATACAGTGAGTACAAGGCGGAGTTGAAGGAAGTGAAGACGAGCAAGGCTCCGGCTTCATGTATGTTTGTTATAAACATGTCCACTACTGGTTTTAAAAATTGAATTTTTGATTTTGGATGTGGTACTCACATATGTACTGGTGTGCATGATCTCCTGACTAGCAGGATACTGGCTTCAGATGAGATCGACCTATGAGTCGGAAATGAGACGAGAGTCACTGTTTTGGCCGTTGGGACCTATGTTTTGTATTTGCCCTTAGGGGCATGTAATTACATTAGATGACTGTTATTTTGTACCTAGTTTGACTAAGAAACATCATCTCTATATTTTATTTAACCCGTTGCGGGTGTACCTTTGTATTTAGGAACACTAGGTGTTTTTATATAAAGATAACATTTTGATATGTACAACAGATGTTAATAATAGTATTTATATTTTGAATATAAATGAATCTCAGACATATAATATGACAAACAAAAGGCTCAAACTGAATAAATCATATGAAACTTATTTGTGGCGTTGTTGTCTGTGGCACATTAACAAAACTCGTATATCCATACTTTTGAAGAGTGAATACTTGGACGGATTTGATCCTAATTCATATGATGTATGCGAATCTTGTTTATTAGGCAAAGTGCCTTAAACGCCTTTTAGCAGTAAAGGTGTACGTGCCACCGAGCTATTAGCCCTCGTTCATAGTGACGTATGTGGGCCCATGTCTAGCCAGGCTAGAGGTGGATATAAATACTTCGTAACTTATACGGATGTTGCATCGCGTTATGGTTATGTGTATCTTTTGAAACACAAATCGAAAACTTTTGATAAATTCAAACACTAACATATATCTCAAGTCAAAGAATCATTATGCCACTCAACCCGAGAAGATTCTGTTAGACATTATGACCCATAGCGTCACTGTTTGTAAATGATATTGTATTATTGTACAAAATAACTATGTAATAATAGAATTGCCTTTTGCCGTTTTGTAATTTATTTACTTTGACATATAAATGGCAAAAGTCCATATGATTAGTTCCGTATTGAGATGATATGAGACAGTATCAATACATAAAGGTTTAATCATTAAATATCCCTAGTCGGAGTATTATCGAGATCGGACATCGATAATGCGGAATAGACTAGTATTGCATTTGTGCATGTTGTGAGGGCACACGGCATAGTTCTCAGATATTTAAGTATAAGATACTATGCAAGTGCGATAGGAGGTTGTGTTTTACCGATGGTACGAAAACAGCTTCGCTCTGGATAGACCCCGCGGAATCCCATT